>CAJVQA010009696.1:0-11916 GCA_910591915.1 Cetraspora pellucida | reverse complement strand
GTAGAGATAGTATTTGTAATGTCTTCTACAGAGTCACTCATCATTTTAAGCTTGGCTTGCACAGCTGTGGAGGATACCATAACCTGCCCTGTATATTGGATTTGGTCGTTATATTCCTGGTCCTTTACTACAATGAACTTTACTACTCACCTACTGTCATCATTCTCTTCTAAGTATGGCCTACATATATGGAGAACATCATTATCTTAGAAGTGATAGTTGCATTAATGTTTATCTGTAGAAGATTTGTTTGACTTATATATATATAGTGTTTGTAAGTATATCAGGTGATTGATTGTTTTTATATTTGTGTATGTATTACTACATATTTGTTTAATTGTTAATTATAGTTCCTACTACTACAACTAATAGTTTTGCTCTTATAGAGTTCTAGTTTCTAACTGGTACTATTAGAAAGATTCTATTTTTCCTATTCAGAACTTCAAGATGGGTTTTTAGTCCTTACATTCAGATTGGATAAGTTCCTAGTTCTTCATTGGTTCCTCATCAGCACCTTTTCATAGGACTTATATCAGATTTATATCTGCCTATTGCCATCTAACCAGATATATTTCTTGATGTAACATAGTACATTACACCAATGCCAGTGCCTAGGGCTACAGGGCCAGAATGTGAAAAGCATTACCCCCAACTTCACAGGATATGGTTGACTATTATACAGGTTGTATTACATCAGATATATTTATTATATATTCGAAAATCTTCACCAGTAGAATTCGAACTCTAAACCTGGCTATCTCGGATGCAACAACTTAACTACTTCACTAAGTCACCACATCACAATAATTGTTACTAATAATTAAGTTAGAATATCTGTAATAGCAATCACACCAGCATGACTGACAGGTTATGAGGCATCTGTGCAATGTTAAAGTTATATAGAGAAATGCAAACTGACAAATTAGATAGTGCAAACACTAGATAAGTCTTTGTAGCCATGTAAATTCATTGAACTTGTGTAATAAAAAGTCTATTTGAGAAGACCTGAGTAGAAGATAGCTAGATCTTTAATGGCTCTACTGTAAAGGCTAGCCTAATAAAATAGATATCAAGGTCTAGTATTCAGTTATAGTAGCCAGATCGGCAAGGAACTTCTGGGTTGGGAGTTTCAGAAATACTACCAATCAGGCCACCTGAAGGAACTGAAGGAAAATGATATTAGGCTGACCTGATATATTAATAGACTGATCATAGTCTTATATAAACTATCTGGAGTGGGAGTTTGGTAAAAAAGCAATGAAAAAGATAAGGGTATACTAAAGTATCAGGGTTATGCTGTAAAGTAGATTCTGGGGTCTAAGTAAATTCTACAAGAGCATAGCAGTTCAATAGTTAAGCCCTGATCACAAGTGATAGTTCTGCTATAGCAATGTCTAGATTAGCTATAAAAATAAATACAGAAGGCTCTGAGAGGTTTACCTCAAGAATAAAATAATCCTAGTTAATACAGGTTACAGAGTTCAGAGGGTTTAAATTAGAACACCCAAGCAGAAGTATTAGGTAAATCAATTGATAAGGAACCTTCAAGCAGACTTTTTAAATAAGTAATATAGAAAAGTTACATATGTAGCCAATTGTATGCTTTTCTGTAATGGTTCATTGAACCACAATACTGATAAGTAATTAATAAAAGTCAAAAGACCAAAAAGCTTACCTTAACACCAAAAAAAATAATTATAATAATAACACTAGCTATATATAATATTGGTTAATAGTTGTGGCTATCAAAAAAAAATAAATATATACTATATTAATATTATTTTATTTTTTATATATTCGATATAAAAAGAATAATTATATATATAAATTTTTATGCTATATATTTTACTCAGAGGCCAATATTATAATAGTAAATTTTGCATTATTTACTATTTTTGAAATTTGTTTTATTATGCAAGATCTGTGAACTTTATTAATTCTTAAACTTCAAAGATTGATTTTTACTTAATATACATGAGCCAAAACTAGTTTAAAAGTTTTAATCTAGCATGCAGATATATGAAAGTGCATATGTAATTGATAATTATATTTATTTATTTCTTAAAAGAGTATAAATTATAGCAAATTATAGCAGAGGATGATTATAGAACAAAATTTGTAATTGATTGGTTGATTAAAAACTTTTTAAAAAATCAATTAATTGATTAATTAATTAGTTGTTTACTAATCCAATTTAATAATAATGCTAAATATAAATTTGATAAAAATTTTTATTAAAAACCAATTATTACAATTTATAAATTAATAATAAATAAAAGTAATTATTAATTTTTGATTATAGTTATTCCATATTAATATCAACCAATTAATATCAACCTAAACTATAACCCAAATTTTTATAAATTCTATATACTAAAATTTTCTTATATATATCAACTTTAATATAATTCTTCATTAATATTACTATCAGTATGAATTTAAACCAATCCAAAATAGGTTGATATTAATGAAGAATAACTGCATTGATTTTTTAATTTTTTAATAAATAATTATAAAATATAGCCAAATAATATTACTTAAAATTTATAAATAAATTAAAATATACTGTTTAATATATATTTTTTAATTTAAAGCTTGAATTTAAATTAGATTATCAAAACAAACAAATTTGACAAAATTTAAAAACAATAGTATAAGTTTCTTTTAGTAGTATAGATTTTTGAAACTAATATTGAATTTAATATTCATTAGATTTAATATTGCTAGAAATTCAAAAGCTATAAGTAGCTAATTACAGTCTGGTTGTTAGCATATAGTTGACAACTCTATTAAAGAGTAAACAAATTATTTGTTATTCTCAACCTATACAAACTGATCAACAAGTATCTACCTTTAAACATAATTGGCCTGTTTTTCTTAAAGTATCTAGAAGGCTATAGATTTTGTTTATCCAGTTTTTTTCTTCTATCTTAATATAAATTTTACTTTTTTCTATAAGCAAAAATTATTAAAAAAATATTATTTTTGCTCAAAAAAATTTTTTTTAACAAAAACTAGACATTGCACTATTCCAAAAAATTGCCAAGTACATGTAATTAAGCAAAATAGTAAACAACAAAAACAATCAAGCATACACATTTTGTTTTTAAAAATTTATAACAATTTGTAGAAGAAAACAACAAATACCAAGTTAAATATAAATCTAAATTAGGTAATAGATAATCAAACAACAAAAGATACAAAAATAGATTAAGCAAATGTCTTTGAAACATCTATGACTAAAAAACTAAGTAACTTAAAAACTATAACAAAAAACTTAGCTCTTAGTAACTTACAAAAAATTACAACTAAAGATTTTCTACTATATAGCCAAATTCTTGAAGCTTTGAAATATCACCAAAAGAAGTTAAAACAGTATAAAAAAAACTATTAAGGTTTGGGCCAGTAAAATAAAGATAGCAAGTTAAAAGTTAGACTCAGTTAATTATATATTAAGTTTAAAAAAAAAAAAAATTAAAAAGAAAAAGAGTAAGATGAAAGAGATTAAGAAAAATAATAGAAAAGAAGAAAATCATTTTAGTGCAATATCTAAGAAAAGATAATAAATAGAAGATATATTGATAGCAGATACAAAAGCAAACAAAAACTTTGAACAAATTAAAATATCAGATACAAAGAGTTATTAAGTAATAGCATAGCAAACTAAACAGCAAATAAAGACAAGAAGCTATTAGTAATTAAAAATAACTCTACAAAAGAAACAAAAGAAAAAAAACACAAGAAAAATCAGAAAGTCTTACAAGAAAATACAATTCAAAATATCAAAGAAATAACTAAGCAGAAGAAAATAGAAATCAAACCAGTAGTAGCTTTATTAGAAGACAGTCTCTAGTTATCTAAAAACAGAACATGTAATAAGAGTTTTTTTTTTAAAGTAAAAATTCTATCTTTTAAAATATTAAAAGAAACTAAAGAATACTGAATCAACTATATGAAATAGGTCTTTAGTTGAAACAAACATATCAAGACAATTGACAAATAATTTCAAAATAGCAATAGTTGGGTAGTAGTAAATTTTGACTATGAGTACAGTAAAAGGACATTAAGTAAACTTATTAAGAAAAAAAAAGATAATTAATGTAACCTTATTTTAAAAAGATTAAGTGCTCTGAAAAAATCTAATTTTCATTATAAAAAGAATAAAGAAGCAAATAACAAAACCACAATACAAAGAAAGATATTGAGTAGTCTTAAGTTTACAAAAAGAGAAAGTTAATCTACATTTTAAAGAAAAAGTAGAAACATCTAGTTCTAGCAAAAAGGAAAAAGAGAAGACAGAAGTTACAAGATTTATAACAATCTGATATCTGCCAGCAAATTTAAGCATAAAGTAATAGAGTATATATATAAAAGTCTTAAAAATATACATATAGTAAGAGGTCCTAATTTGGCAAGTTTGTTGCTAATCAAAGATTGGCTTCATATAATGTTTAGATGGCTTGCAGTTAAAAAAAGTATGTAGATTTGGCAAGATTTTGATTTGGATCTGGCTTATTCTGGATAGTTTACACTACATCAAGATTATTACTCTAATTTTTCTAATACTGCAGTATTCCATACTATATCAAGAATTACTAGCAATTGGGTTAGGATTTACTACTCTATACAGGTTAGGTTTATTTTTTAACAATAGTTCTCTACAGCCACTTGTTTACAAACCTTTTATTTAATTTATTTCAGATAGAGAAATTTACTTTATTACTTAAGTGAAACTACATGTTATTTATAACTAATTCTCTATTTATTTTTAGGATGCTGATAATTATTATTATAATTATAATAATTATAATGCTTATATGCAATATAAGCATTATAATCATTATCAGCATTATAGATACTATTAGTTCCAATATAATAAGAGATCTTTATAGTTAGGAGGACATAACTTGAGATCATATAGCAAAGATCCCACAACGAAATTAGCCATCTGTGGATTACATGTTTCAGGACTAACAATAGTAAAAATCAAAAGAACATAATTTAAGATGCTTGCAATAATTAAGATTACAAGCAGTAACTATGATTACACTTTATAGTTATTACTATTAAATAATAACAATTTAGTCCAGTTAACTCAAAGGAAAGAAACTTATAAACAAAAAAATAAACAAAGCCTCTTTATAGCAAAACTACTAGGGATTCTCAAAGAAGCCTCAGAAGTGTTGTTTTTGCATAGCTTAAAAAGTAAAGGTGCAAAATCTGTATATATTCTAGCAAATAGAAATGATAACTTTAAAAGATTTGCAATAATTATATTTGTAAGTCAGAAAGAGTTAAAAGCAGTACAGTTAAAACCAATAAGGTATAACAATTATATAGTTTTTTGGAAATACTTTGAGGTAAAATAAAACAAAAGAAAAACCAAGAATAATTAATAAAGATTGCATTGATGAGAAAAAAGGAAATAATACTAAAAGAATGGAATACAAATATAAAGAAAAAGGAAAAAATATGATAAAACAAAAGGAAAAAAACAAAATAGCCCAAAAAAGCAACAAGAAAACATCACAGAAAGTTTGTTGCTTAGAATACTTAGCAACTTGACAAGTTGAAAGTACAAAAAAAAGGTAATGGTGCAGTAGTAAGATGAAAATTAACAAACTGCTTCTAATAATTACTAAAGTTAATCCAAAGTTAACAGATATTAAGATGAGCTCCTCTTCACAAAGTCAAGTAACCAGAACAGAATTAACATAAGAAAACACTCTATAACTGAAGAAAAACTTTAAAAAAAATAAAAAGAAGCTGTTAAAATAGAAAATAATAAAAAAAGAAAAACAAATAGATAAAGATAAGGTTTAACTAGAGACTAAGAATATACAAAGTAGAACACATATATGAAGAATATATAAGAATAAAAAAATTGAGTATAAATTAGTAATATACAACATTAATAGCCTCAGATCAAACAGTCATAAAATAGAATTACTATATAAATAGATAATAGCTAATAAACTTGATATTGTAAAACTATTAGAAACAAATATCTCAGCTAAAGAAGAGTTTTTTCTAACAAAAAATTTAGAAGAATATAAAAGTTTTTGAACAAATGCATGTTTAAACAAAAAGAAAGGTTTAGGTGTAGGTTTGCTAATTAGCAATTAGTAGAAAAAACAATTAAGACAGATAGATAGAATAAACAAGTATATAGCCTCAGCTAGTTTTATATTTAAACAGCTAGAGATTATAGTTATAATAAATTACTTGTCACTAAATAACAAAGAAAAATAAAAACTAATCTAAAAAACAATTATAGACAAATATATTAAAAAACTTAAAAGAACACAAATAATAATTATAAGCAATTTTAATAGTATAGTAGATGTTAATTTGGATAAACTAATATAATTAAGAAAAAAACAACCAAAACGAAACTTATTGTTAAGATGACTCAAAAAGACAAAAATTTAAAGGTGCTTTTAGATTAATCAACCCAAAATCAAAAGAAGTTTCATAGTTAGATTAAGGTTTAGGACCAAGAATTGATTATATTTAGATTATAGAGAACCTTGCAAATGGTTTTCATGAAGTAAAAATTTAGCAAATAGATATTTGTACAAATAGTGATCATAATTCAGTAATAACAAAAATAGAATTAGATCATTTGATTATATTATATAGTGCAGCAAAAATTAGATAAAAAAGTTTCAAAAGAACAGTGATTATGTATAACAAAACAAACAAAAAAGATTGAAATAACTATAAGCAAAGTCTTGATAAGCAACTAGAAAGAAAATTTGTATTCAAGATCTTGAGCAGTTTTTCAAATAACTGAAGGAATTAGAAATGAGAAAAACATAAATAAATAATATAATATATTTAGCAATAACATTATTACAATAACATACAAATGCTTTTAAAAATGAAAATATCAAATATAGTATTTAATAAAAGAAAAAAAACAAAAGAAATGCAGTTAGTAAAGACATTTATTTAGTTAAGAAGATGGATAAATATTATAAGAAAAAACATTAAACTAGATTAGCTAGAAGACTACATAGAAGACCTAAATAAAGAAATTATTTTTATTAATTAACAACACAGAACATACATAAATTTGGCACAGAAAATCTGGTTTTGTAAACTTATTAATAATCTAAAAGGTTAGTAGAAGATACTTTGTGCAAGAAAGATTAGTGAACTAAATAATAAAGAAGAAAGAAAATTAAAAAAAATAAAGAAATAATGCCAAATGATTAATAAAAAGCAAGGCAAAATGTTAATAAGTCTATTTGATAAGCTATCAAAAAAAATTAAAATCAACAAACTAATAAGAAAAGTAAAAGGATAAAAAAAACTATTTATATAATCAACAGAAGTATTAAAAAAAACAAAAGAATACTACTGTTATGATCTAAAATTGGATCATCAATAATTTATTAAAGATCGATTGCATAATTAAACAATAGTATATATCAATTAATAGATATAGCATATGTATAATGTAATTAGTAGATATAGAGTATATAGTGTAATTAGTAAACATAGCATATATAGTATATATAGCATATATAGCATATATAGCATATATAGCAGATATAGTGCATAAAGTAGATATAGTATATATAGTGTATAAAGCATAAATAGTATATTTAGCAGATAGGGAAAAAGTATATAAGTAATGCACTTAAAATGTATAAAGAAGATAGAACATATAGAACATAGAATAGAATAAAATAGGACATATAGTAATAAATACTTACCTTACACTTGCCAAATCCAATGCCTCTTTCGAGTGTTGTAACATTCTATATTATGTAAACAATGTATCAGCTACCCTATAAATAGAGAATTCTAGAGTAGTTCCATTAAGTATTATTACACTACCAAAACCAGTTTAGATCAAGGCATTTTAATCAAAAAATTTATAAAGAACAATAGTCAAAAATATACAAACTGAAAAAAACAATAAAAAAAAAATAGTACCAGAATTTAGAACAAATATTACAGAAAAAGAATGGAATAAAATGCTAATAGAACTTAAAAAAAAAACAGTGCCAGGAATTTTAGGCATTACATATACTTTAATTTAAGTAGCAGAACCTAAGTCCCAGGAAACTTTCAGAAATTTTGCAAAAATTTATATTAAAACAAGCAAAATACCTAACAAATAAAATATTTTACAGATATATCTAATTCTTAAAAAAATAAACTAGCATTACAATTTAGATAATGTTAGACTATAGCACTTCTAAAAACATTTTAAAAGTGTACAACAAAAATTCTGACCAAAAGATTAAAAAAGGTTTTTTGTAAGAAGAATATACTCAAAAGGCTGAATTTTGCAAAGCTTCAGAAAACTCAACTGCAGAGCCAGTGCATATTATAAATGCACTAATAGAAGATGCCAAAAAGAGCAACAATAAGTTATAGTTAGTTCTGTAAAATATAAAAAAGGCTTTTGATTCAGTATTACTAATTGCTTTAAAAAAAGCAATAGAAAAAATTAAGTTGCAGAAAAAATAATTTTAATTATATTAAATTTATTTTAAACCAAACAATCTAAAATAATTACATCTTGGGAACACACAGAGGCATTGTAATTAATAACAAAATTGAACAAGAAGAGATGCTTTTACTATTAATATGAAGAATATTCTATAATCTACTATTAGAAAAAGTACAGAATGATGTAGGCCTAGGTTATACAATAGCAGTATTAATTCCAAATGATAACAAGTTAAACTACATAACAAAAATGAAATTATGACAAGTAGTGATTGCATTTGCAAATGATACAACATGGATAGCAAGTAGTAAAGAGCAAATAAAGTGTATATTACAGATTGCTAAAGATTTTTTTAAACTAAATGACATTTAAATAAATAAAAAGAAATCAAAACTAATTATAATGAATCCAAGTGAACCAAAAAAAAATAAAAAGATTATACTAGGTAATAAATAGATTTTTGAGAAAGAAAAAACCAAAATAACAAAATTCTTTGAAATTTGACTTAACAATAAACTTAATGAAGACCAAGTAAAAACAAGAGCTAAAGAACTAGTATATTTTACAGCAAGATTACTCAATACCAAAAAGATAACAAAGACTTAAATATTTATATAAATAATATGTATATAGTGTCAAAGTTGGTATATATGCTTCAAGTAATAAGACTTTTAAAAAGAACAATAGATACTATACAAGGGCCTATAATAAGAGTAGCTAAGCACAAGTTAGAAATTGCAAAAACAATAAGCAATAGTATAATTATTTATAGAAATCTAAGCAACTGCAATGCATTATAGAATCAATTACTAATTAAACAAATCACAGTCTGTATGTATGAATTAATTAACAATTACAAAGAAAAATAACAAAAATTAAAATAAACTAAAAGTTGTTGCTATTAGATGCAACAGAAACAGACTAGCAGAAAAACTTAATGAAAGTATGTAGCAGCTTATAGAAAAACAATTTGGCATATCAGTTGATGCTTAAAGCTAAAGAATTACAAATAAAACTTAATTTTAATAATACAAATATAAGAAAAACAGATGAAAAACTAAAAATTGCAAATGTATTAAAGGACAAATTTATATTACAAGTAGCCTTAGCATTAAGAAATTTCAACATATCCTCAGTAAACTAATTTATTAATAAAGAAGACAACAGAATAATTTTATGAAAGCAGCTCAAATTATTAAAAAAAAATTAAGCAAAGAAAGACCAGCAAGATGGTTTAAAAGAATTAAAAAAATTATACTAGAAGACAAGAGAGTAGACAACTCAAATCAGAATTTATATTACTAAAAAAAAATAAGAAGTCATTATTACAGATGACCTTAGATAGGTGCTCAAATAATAATAGAAAAAAAAAGTAAATTGTACTAAAGTCACCTAGAAGAAAAAAAGAAGAAAACCTAGTAGTTAGAAAATAGTTGCAAACATATCTAAAAAGGTGCTTACAGAACATTGAAAAACAAAATTACAAGAAAACAAAACAAAATAGTTTTTGGAAAAATGTGATGCTGCAGCTTAGATCAAATTAGAAAACAAAAAAGTTGTAAAAGATAGAATAATAGAAAAAATATTTAAGACTCTCTGTCAAGACTTATTTGTAAAAAAGAGGTATCCAACTTTAAGTAAATCAAAAAATAGAAAATGGTGATCCTAGTGTAGTGGTTGGATTGTCATCCTCCAAGTGGCAGGTCTAAGGTTCAAATTCCACCTATGCCGAAATTTGGAAATTGACCTGTGTTATGGCAACTGTCTCTTGATGATCAGTTGGATTTGTGTATTCATAACCTTAAGTCGCACCATCTCAAATGGAAGCTTGGGGCATCTATGCTAAGTGTAACATTACACATATATAGAGGAAAGTTAATAACTGGTATCGCATAAGACTTTAGTGCAAACTCATGATAAGACTACCAGGTGCAATAAACTAAGGAACTGAAGAGTCAGAAGCTACTTGGAAATTTCTAAGTAAAGAGGTAGCATGAAATTTTGACAGTACAGTCAGACCGATAGAAGCCCATGAAACACCCCCAAAGAGATAGGTGGATAAACTGAATATCAAGATGTGTAGAGAAGTATATGACCAACCAGGCTGCCAGAATCACTAGAAGAAAAGAATACATAAGTATACCATACTGGGCTATCTGGATTGGAAGTCAGAGGAGTCCTGTTGGTTCTGAGTAGTGGTTAGTAAGGGATGATAGAGAAGATGTTGTGATGATAGGTACTGGGGTTCTAGTGAACTTTACAAGAGTAGAAATAGTGTAATGTAGTGGTTAAACAGGTAACCTCTGTGACTGCAAGTGTTAGGTAACTATAGCATGTTGCATAAAACTAAATTAGCTGTGTGTGGAACACAGAAGATTCTAGTAAGTTTCCTGTCAAGGATAAACTAGTTCTAAGGATACTTGAAGGAATCAGGTACTTTGGATAAGTGTAGCCTTGAAGATGTCCCTGTGAGACATGGTGGACTACATATGCAGAGGGTTTAAATAGGCAAGACCTATAGTTGGCTTGCAGGTATGGCACCTAGTGTAGAACCTGTATAGTAATGTATAGGCGGACTACTTAAATTAGACACCAAAAGTGCACATGTGGCTAGTTGTAACCTCCAATGTAAGGGAGCCTCTGGAGGCACCCATGTTCAAATACATGAATAAAAACATCAACTCTCAAAGACAGGAACTTTAACTCAAAAAAAAAAAAAAAAAGTAAATTAAGAAATAATAAGTAGATTGAAATACAATAAGTCAATCAAACCAAGCAAATATAAAAACCTAGTTAAAAAATAGTATATAAAGACCTAAACATAAAACTTATCAAGAAACAATAACTTAGTTAAGTGCTTAAAAAAAAGCTAGTTTATAAAAACCAAAGAAACAACTAAAAATAACAAAAAACTAATCTTTTACACAGATGGTTTATTTAAGAAAGCATTAACAAAAAATTTAATAAAAAGTAACTAGACACTTGAATTGCTTAAAGGGAGTTAGAAATGATTGCAGTATATCAATTGCACTAATGTATTATATATCAGATTTAATTTAGTTTGATGCAATTTTTTTTTATGTACTACTGAACAATTATTTTGCATTTATATTTATACAATGTTGTGTATGGTTTATATAAGAGTTAAATGCCCACTATACAATTAGGATAGCTGCACAATGTAGTTGTATTAAAATCAAGAATGTGAAATAATTAGGTATATTGTTATTTCTTTTCTGCATTTGTTTATTATACTATATTGCTATATGTTTTTTATAAATGTATTATAATAGTTATATTAATTCTACTTTTATGGTATTAGGTATTTTTATACATGTATGTATTTTTAGTGTCTTAGTTTATATATATTTTTTTTAGTCATGTAAGCATGACAATTAGGTATATGTTGTTGTATAAACTTTATATATTGTATGCTATAAAGTATA
>CAJVQA010009695.1:0-11918 GCA_910591915.1 Cetraspora pellucida | reverse complement strand
ACAGATGCCCAAAACCCAACCGATCGGTAGAGACAGTTACCGTGACACAGATATAATTTCCAAAATTCGTCGTCCGTAGGAATTGAACCTTAGACCTGCCACTTGAGGGTTGACAACCTATCCACTTCACTAGGTCGCCACACCTCTAAAAAAATAATTATAAAAGATTAAAGAACTTAAAAATCTTAATAAACTTAAATGCTAATGAATATTTAAATATAACAAGATTCTTAATAACATAAAAATAATAATAAAAAAAAGAAAATAAGTTGTTAAAAAATTTTATAAAGAATATAGTTTTATGTATAAATTAAAGAAAATACAAAAATAGTAATTAAAATATTTTTTATTCATATATAATTTTGAAAAAATAAAAAATAAACAATTAGATAAAACTATTTATATATTTGAAAAATTAAAAAATATTATAACTTAGAAAAATACAATATACTATTTAAAAATAAAAGAAATAAGTATTACAAATTATTATAATAGTAATATTTAATACTAACCAAGTCCAATAGTTCTTTTAAAATGATAAAATAATAAATTTTAAAAATATTATAATTATTATAATTTATTATAAAAATATTTTAAAAAAAGTTTAAAGAGAAATAACATAAAATCACAATATATACTTTACCAAAACCTAAAAGAATAGTTATATAAAATTATTATCTTTATATACTCATTTTATAAAAAAAAGATAAATTTTATAAATATAAAAGTTAAAACTTTTATAATTATTAACAAACTTAAAAATTAAAATTTATACTAGAATTAATAAAAAATTTAACAATTAATTATATTTGACAATATACAAATATTTATTTATTAACATTTATACAGATTTATAATCTTTATTTTAAAATTTAATATACTAACTAATTAAATACAAATCCCAAACAATATACTTAAATTTAATATATAATTTTTATGATATATTCTTTTTAATATTAAAAATTATTTAATCTTTAGATTATTTTTTATAAAATTCAAACTTATATAAATAGTCTTTTTAATATTTTTACAATTTTTTTAGTAAAATAATATATAGAGAGCTCTATAGCAAAAGGTAGTGATGGGCAAAAAAAATTTTTGTAAAACTTTATTTTTGCAAAAATTAGTTTATTTAGAACACAATATTAATAACTACAAAAAAATTTTTTTGATCTATTATTACCTTTTGCTATGAAACCTCTATATATTTTTTTAACCTCTAATTTTTAATTATATTAATGTCTATAAACTATATTCTATTTTGTAATAAAAACAAAATTTTATTGAACTTTTTACTAAATATTTTATCAAAAATATATACATAATATATATACTTGCAATATAATCTTTATAAAAAAAATAATAAATAGACTCACCTTAATTATCAAATAAATTGAACTTCTATTTGATTTTACTTCAACTATAATAAAAACTTACTTTTAACTTTATTAGCTTTAAACTTAATCAACTTGAAGTATTTAAAACTAAATGCTTACTAAATGAATTGCTTATTTAATTTCTTCTTCATTATTGATATCCTTTTATATTTACTAATACAAACTGTTTTAAATACAAGCTTTTTAACTTATCTATATTGATATACATACTTTAATATGCATATACAGTAATCCTTCTTAATATTTTTTATATATATGTTAACATATTTTTTAACACTGAATTCAAGTTATCATCTTCTTAAATTCATGAACTAGCTTCTAAAATATGTTATTACTTATATATTGATCACACACTAGTTCAACCCAACCTATATTCTCTAGATATTACACTAAAGAGTTTATACCCAAATTATTTAATGAAGTTAGTATGTATATAATGTATCTTGGTTAAATTAAATAAAAACTAGATCTAGTAAACTGAATACTAACAATATAATTAGAGTTTATAAAAAAACTTTATCACATTTTTAGTTCTAAGTGCAACCATCTTAATTAGGTTGGTATTATGAAACTAGTTAAATGACAGTATTTTAGAAGGCTGTTATGTTTTGACAATGATTTATTTAATTTATTTTTTAATTTTTTTTCATAATATATTACACAACTGAACAATTTGAAAATAGATTGTTCAACCCTGTATATGAAGTATGACTATGCATATATACGTTTATGATTACTTTTTATTCTTGCCTTTATTACTAATTTTCTCATCCTTGATCATTACTTTTCTAGTTTCGCCAGTTTCACCACCTTTTAGCAGTTTCGCCAGTTTGCCATTTCGTATTTTGAATTTTTTTGGAAAAAGTCTAATCTAGTTTCGACTTTCGCCTATGGCGAAACCTCTAGGTTCGCTAACAACACTAAATCCAATAACACCGAATGCAAAAATTTATCGAATTTGGCCGATCAATTTTTATCAATTGTCCCAGAACTTATGAGAACAGCTATAATTTAGTTTGTTCAATTTCGCCACCTTTCACCAGTTTCGCCACCTTTCGACAGTTTCACCATTTTTTTTTCTTTGTTTAAAATCGAAATTAAGTTTTGACTTACGCCAAAGGCGAAACCTCTATGTTTCGCCTAACAACCCTACGTGTGACCATTAATCTACCTCAAATTATTATGTAAAGATCACACATCTGATGACATGCTCCACTCATTATATTTTCCGCATTATTCAATTTCACAAATTCGATGCCGACTAAATGGAATGAAAATGAATCGATTATGAACATAAAAAACATACATATACAAAGTTTAAAGGCAAACCTAAAAATTTACGAACAATTACGTATTAAGGCTCCAGTCTATAAATCTCACCGTTTTAATAGGTAATATTGCAACGTTTCACAACATTTGCACATTTGTTATAAAATCCGATTTGCCGTAGTACTAAATTCATAATCCTTTCAAAATGATAATGTTGCCGAACGAATGCCTTTTTGAAATATTTAATAACCTTAGAGCTAATCGTAAAAGCTTATTTTCATGCCTTCTCGTAAATCGTCGATGGTGTAGAATTATTATACCAATATTATGGCGTAAACCTTACTTTCGTGATGCTGGACTTATAAGAACTTATCTTTTAGCGTTAAATGCAGAAGAACAGGCTCAATTGATTCCTTTTAAAATTGTTCTTCCAAAATATCCAAGACCATTATTTGAGTATGAAAGTTATATTACATTTATTAATTATGATTTGGCGTACGGAATCGAAATTTGGCTTAAAAATGAAGGATATAATATTGAAATTTTCGAAAAAGATGAATTTGCAAATACTATCGAATGCACTTTAATTCTAATGTTTTTACGAGCAAGTAAAAATATTAAACACATAACACTTGACAATATTATTAGTAAGACAATATTAACATATTCACTTTGTAATAATAATACTCTGACTTCTTTGAATCTTAAAAATTATAATCTTGGACCAGAAGGAGGAAAAGCATTGGCAGATTCACTTTACAAGAAAACCGCACTGACTTTCTTGGTCCTTATTAATAATAACCTTGGATCAGAAGGAGGAAAAGCATTAGCAGATGCACTTTGCAAGAACATTGCATTGACTTATTTACGTCTTAATCATAATAATCTTCGATCAGAAGGAGGAAAAGCATTAGCAAGTGCATTTTGCAAGAACACCACTCTGACTTCTGTAGATCTTGATAATAATAATCTTGGATTAGAAGGAATAAGAGCGTTATCAGATGCACTTTGCAATAATACCACTCTGACTTTTTTGAATCTTGCAAATAATAATATTGGAACCGAAGGAGGAAAAGCGTTGGCTAATGCACTTTACAAGAACACTACGCTTACTTATTTGGATCTTGAAAATAATAGTATTGGAACAGAAGGAGGAAAAGCATTGGCTAATGCACTTTGCAAGAATACTATACTGACTGTGTTGAAACTTAACTGCAATAATCTTGGACCAGAAGGAGGAAAAGAATTGGAAGATGCACTTTGTAAGAACAATACTCTGAAAACTTTATGGATTTGGGGCAATAATATTAATTTTATTGTAAAATTCAATAATTCGGAAATAATTATATATCAATAAATTGTATTTAGTGTAAACGTAAATGTATTTGAACATGATCTTAAATCATGTAACGCAATGAAATGTAAAATAATTTGTAATAAAGTTAAAATTTAAAGTCTCAAAGGATATACCATAGTGCATTAACTAAAAGACCTGGGTCTAAAATAAAATACTTATAAGATACCCGGGGTATTTTAACATTATAACTAATAATATTAGTCATAAGATTTTCGCAAATCATGTGATCTTATTGCAAAACTAAGAAAAAAACTTTGCTAAGGAAAACATTTCGTTATTAGGTTAGGGTTAGGATATTGAAAGTAGGTTAGGGTTGAGGTTATAATCATGCCAAAATTTGCAAGAAAAATGTTGTGTAAATGTCGCATCTGAAGTAGCGATTTATCTAAAGTAGCCACTTTATATATTTAAAGTAGCGCCCTGGCTAAAATTAAAATCTAATGTGTGCATGAAGATCTAATTTCAGGGGCTTAATTTTAGTCAGGCGCTACTTCAAATAAATCGCTACTTCAGATGCGACATTAATACGCAGAAGGCAGTTTAATAAGCAAAATTTCGAGCTTTGAACGATTTTTGAATTGTTTTAGTTTCTTGAACTTTTTTCACGTTACACCTGATCTCAAATTTTTGATTGGCCAGAGAAGTTTTTTTATACTGGTATTTTTATTTTTTTTTGAATTTTACCCGAATTACATAATTTTACACCATATATTATACCAGTGTTTTATGCATTATATGTGGTTGTCGCTCAATTCCCCGAAAACTACTTACCCACAGTCCATTACCTGATATCTCATGGGGTGACAATTTAGCATTTAGTTAGCTATAGTTATATTTTATTAGTAAATTTTCATCTCGTGTGATGTCGGAATCGTACCGTAACCGGTTAGTATTAGCATTATTATCCATAGTACACGAATTGATAATATGGGTATAACTGTTGCATCTAAAGTAGCGATTTATCTAAAGTAGCGCCTGGCTAAAATTAAGCCCCTGAAATTAGATCTTCATGCATGCATTAGGTTATAATTTTAGCCAGGGCGCTACTTTAGATATATAAAGTGACTACTTTAGATAAATCACTACTTCAGATGCGACATAATCACGAATAAAACAAGATATAACCACAAATTTATGGTATAACGATAATCGACGTACGTATTAAAAGCTCTAAAATAAGCAAAAAATAAGATAGAATTTGATGGTATTAATCGATTTTAACCGCATACTTTTTTTTCAAAAAAAAAAAATCATATAACCAAATCTGGTTAAGCCACTCTCGATTATATATATATTTTTTTTTTAAAAAAAAAAAAATCATGAGGCTTACGCCCTTGCAACTAGTCCACAAAACCTGATAAATACCATGTCATGTGAAAGGATAACCAATCAGAAGAACGTATTTGTTCACACCACTTCATTGCACTCCGTTCCTGGTATAAATTAACTTTGCAACCTTTAAATTTCCCTATAATGCATTACTTAATTTATAAATTGACTATAGGATCTCTAAGTTGCATGACCCAAATAATACCCAGGGCATAATTTTAGGGAAATATACTTTACAAATTGAAATAATTTAAACCCTGTGATAGTGTTCTTTTATAATTTATTTAGTTTGTGGTATGGTGTAGTCACGAGTAAATAGATCAAAGTTGACTAAGTCAATTTTGTGAAAATTCGACTACTAAATCGACTAAGGTCAAATCGACTATATATAAACACTAACCGATCCCCATATACATGTAGTATAGAATTATATATAACTGAGACTTGCATATTTCGTGATTGAATAAATTCTAAATCATAATTACTTATATTTTGGTCATTAATAACTTTAATAAATTAAAAAAATTTCGATTTTTTTTTTTTTAATAACCTGCTTTTAATTAATTCAACATAAACAATTAAACAAATTTAATTTATCTGTGATCTAAACCTACTAGAATGATCAAAAACTCATCTAGATAATATCATTTATAGTTAAAATAAAATTAGAGGTTATGTAATACTTGATCTACAAAGTGGCCCAAATACTAATTTTTCTAAAGACCTGTCCAACAAGTAGACAGATTTCAGTATATAAATAAAGTTGATCAGGTTGATTACAGAAACAAGAATATATAAAATTTTAACAAGTATGTATATTATTTCTACTGTGAGAAAATGATATTTGTTGCTTAGTATATGTATTTCTAAAATTAGGTATAACAATTAATTTTTTCAACAATATTTCTTTAAAGTTGGTTGCTCGTTAAATTCATCTTAAAGTTTTATAATAAAACCCAATAAGCATTAGTTTCACAAACTTAGAATTTATCCATATTACTAACAAATTTTTATACAACCAATTATCTTATATCTATTTGAAATCTATTTGAAATTTATATTTGAATAAATTAGTTTATTTAGTCCTGGGGATCCCGGGGTGAAGTGTTATCCGCATCATGCATATCATCATCACTACATGTCCAAGTATCGTCTCTTGTACCAAATGAACCGGTGTCAATATTATACCAATTATTTGAATCCGAATCACCAGTACACCCAGCTACCGTATCAAAGATAAAACCATTGTTAGTTAATTGAGAAATTTCATAAGGAGCCAATTTATTAACAGTGGTTTGAATTCTATCATGATTTAAAACGATATGAGAGTTTCCATCATTAGTATCTTGATCAAAAAATTCTTCACTCTGCTTTTCTGTGACACCGTCAATAGAATCCTGAGAATCCACATCCCACATAACTATTTTATCCATTCCATTTGCTAAAATAGTAGATTTTATTGAGTCATCATCGACACCATCACCGTACGGAAACCGGAAATAACGTGGAGTAACGCCAAGAATTTTCTTAAACGCTTGATTTAAGAAGTCTAATTGATAGTTTAATTCATCGGAACTAACACCAGTCAAGTACGGGTGGGACCACGTGTGATGGGCTATTAGGTGACCTGAAGAATAAGCACGTTGTAAAATTTCAGCGTAATCATAGATACAATATTTATCTTCGTTGTGACCATTGATAAAGAATGAAGCTTTTATATTATTTTCATCTAACGTATCGAGTAAGTCATTCGTCCACTAAAAAAAAAAATTTGAAAAGAAAAAAAAATTTAAGTGAATATATGAATCTTAAAAGCTTTAAGGTTTTAAAATGTAAAATGCGTACAGAGCGTGGACCATCATCAAAAGTTAATGCTATAGTATTCAAATTGTGACAAGTGTAGATAACTTTTGGGCTACCATCAGTATTGTCGTCTGGAAGGCCGCAGTAACCATATCCTTCTTGGCATCCTTGATCTGGATCACAAAATTCTGTTAAGAAAGGAAATTATTTAAAAATTTAGAATTTAAACTAGGAAAATAATAATAATAATAATCATAGACAAAAATAATAATTTGAAAACATACCAGGTGTATCACCACAAGTACCCGATTGACCACAACAAAAAGTACCGCCACTAAAAAAAATAGAATCATTAAGTTTGAAAAAAAAATAAATATATTGAGGGAGGGTTTCAGAATTAAAATAAAGGAATTTAATTTTGGATGAAATGAATCTTATTTCGGCTTCAGATAATAAGCTTTTTTTTATGATTTCATTCCATTCCATTTTTTGATTTAAAAATTTTTGACACAAATAAGATTAATTTCGAAACCCTCATTAAGTTGTTATTAATTCAGTCAATAAACTATATACCATCTAACACCCGCATCGGGACCGCATGTATCATCTCTTGAGACATTACCACAGACACCATATCCTGCTTGACATCCATCACCACAATATTCTATTAGATGAGAGGAAAATTGGGATAAACTTAAATAATATATAGTAATATATGGAAATTTGAGTAAAAATGACAATCAAGGAACATACCAGATGTAGTACCGCAATAACCCCATTGAGAACAGCAAAAGTTGCTGTCACTAAAAATATATATATATGTATATTAGAAAATTAAGATAAATTAAGGTTAAGCTTGAAGGGTTTCAAAAATAAAAAAATAGCGTATATCTGAATATTCGAGATCGGAAAATAAAATGGAAGTGTTTAAAGACTCCCATTTTTATGAAATTAGTAATTTCTAACAAAGACAATTAATTTAATTTATTAAAGGAATAAATAGATTCTCGCATCTTGCGGGTTCAAAATTAACAAATAGGTAGAGCATTTTAAAATTAAATAGGATTTTAAATAGTATTTTTACTATGCTGAACTATAAATCAGAAAAATAAAATGGTTTTCTGATTTTAATTTTGAAACCTCATCAATAAATTAAAATATACCAATTAGTGCCCGTGTCAGAACCGCATTCTTGAGCACTTGATATATTTATGAAATATAACAATGTTAGGATTAAAATTGAATAATTAATTTTATGCATTTTTGTAAGTGCCGAGACTTGGCTTTCTCAGAAAATGGTTAAATGAATGTATATTTCGTATAGAAAAATAAAATCTGAATTGAATTCAGATGAGAAAAATTCTGATAAGATGACGATATAAAAGAATTTGGATGATTAGACTATATATATAAGACAAAATCAGTTGTAGCTAAAATACGATATTAAATGACTAAATACTGTAATTAATTGCTCGCATAATACATATTATCAACGGGATAACCGCTTAGATTTCATTACAGCAATTTTAGCATCAGTCGTACCAAATAAATAATGTTTAGATTCACAAGTTAATTACTATGATAAAACGAGACCTTTCAATGATGTCAGAACACCAATCTGACATACACTTAATTTAGGACTTTAGCAGACGTTAAAAACTATACGTATTGTTGTGTTCCAAATTGGTAAAGATTTACCGATAGATTTTACGTAATTTCAAATGCAAGTTTAATTAAAAGCATAGTGTGGGTGGTATAAGCAGCAATATAAATATGTGTTTTAATACGTACGTACGTATGTATGTATGTATGTAGTATTCTGAACGGTACTACGTTCAATATTAAATTTTGTACAACAGTTGGTTATTTATTCGATCAGATTACACGGAAAATCCGGTCGCTATTATTTCTGAGCATCGGTATAAGACAGAACTACGAAATTATCTAAAAATGAAACAATCAAATTATTCATAAATTTTGCAGTAAAGTAGAACCGAACGCTTACAACAGGAGGAAACGTACCCGAGACAAACTGTGACGGATTATATTTGTAACATTGACAGTTAAATGGCATGATTGTTTTTGTGTGCTGCACACTAGGTGTGTAAGAGATTAAGTTTGGACCAAGCACGTTCCTCCCGTTGACGCATACGCGGCCGATTATACTTACCGCAAAATTCCACTTATACTTAAGGATGGTAAAAATCGTTTAAATTATTTAAATCATTTGATCATTATTAAGTAATCATTAGCAGCGTAAGGCATATCGTTACTACACTAAAACTATCGTTATGTACAGTACATAGATATATATATTTTTTAATTTAAATCATAACTAATCCTCGTCTTAAAAACCAAATATCTTCTCCGATACTTTCAGAATTTTTAATTTCTTCACCCGGGTATTGATTAAACGTGTGCGATGAATGTAGAGGGATTTTATTGTGATTGGCCAATTTTGGTAGATCATCCCGTGATATCATAAAAATTTTATTGGTTAATCGAAAATATAAACTTTAAATCGTAAATCGTTACGAATAAAGAAACTTCTGCGTATAAAATAATTATATCTGTGACGAAATTAAATACCAGCAAAAGTTTTTACCATTAGATCTCAATAGTTTTAAACCTAAAACTGTAATATTGTCGCAGACAAATTCTAACAAAGCAAAATTTACTTTAAAAAAAACTAACATATATGAGTCAAAAAAGAAGGAAAAACAAGACAAAAACGAAAAATGTAAAAAATAAATGTTTAAACCTATCCTAGAATGCTAATAACTAATAAAAAATAATCTGAAACAACTCTTAATACTTGTTCCAATATCAAGCTGCTCTTTAATTTTATTTACAATAATAATCGTTATATAATTACAATGTACTACTTCGGTTTAACTGTTAATTCTATAAACCTTATATATAACTCTTAACTTAAATAATTAGGGTAGCTGTGCAGCGTGTGACGCGGCGCAGGAACAGTACGATCATGTACGCCGTTGTGAAAAGCTCAAGGAAATCAATTTATCTATTCTCTTTTTTTTTTTGCTTTCTTCTATTATTAGTTTCTAGTTTTTTTTTTGCTTTAGTAGAATTAGACTCCATAACTTCTCCAACGCAACCTATACTTTCTCAATAATTTTTACCAAGTAAATTAAATCAGATAATAACTATATTACTGATTCTCCGTAACTATAATTATGAAGATAATGAAAATAATAAGTGGTGAAAAATGAAACTCAAGCTCAAAAAAGAAACAAAAGGTAAAATTTCACAACAAGTTTTTTAAAACTTACACTAACCTCTATTCTACCTAACCCTAACGATTATAAGATCCACCTCATTTTACTGACACTCATTTCGTAAACACAATACTCCACTAACAATCAATTTACCAACATGTTCATTTCACCAACAAGCTTAATTCACTGACATTCAATTCACTGACAAGTTAAATTCACTAACCTTAACCATAATTCTGGTATAATTATTTTATCAGTGAATTGAATGTTAGTGAATGAGCTTGTCGGTGAATTATGGCTGTTTTCATAAATTTTGGAACACCTAAAAATTTTCTTGTTTGCTGAAACCTTTTCGATCTTGTTTTAAGAATCATTTAACTTTTCGAAAACTACTTTGCTGATCTTGAGATTTCACTATGGAGACAGCGAAGTGGTTTCCAAAAAGTTAGATGATTCTTAGAACAAAATCGAAAAAGTTTCAGGAAACATGAAAATTTTTAGGTGTCCCAGAATTTATGAAAACAGCTGTAAGTGTTGGGTAAATGGACATGTTGATGAATTGATTTTTGATAAATGTTGTGTTTAAAATGAGTATCAGTGAAATGAGCAGAACCATAACGACTGGAATCACTTTGTGAAATAACTGATTGTAAATTAAATTTTGTCAATAGCGTAAAAATTTGTTGCATCATAATGAGATAAATTTTGAGATGTTAGCTTTGCATCATAATTGAGTGATCTACATGCGGAATTATGTCATACGGTATGTAAAAATCTTAACTCCTTCTGAAAATGGATAAATAAAAATCATTACCCTTTCTAAAATAGGATTTTTTCAAAATTTGCTAGACCATGTCCAAAAAGTTGAACAGAACCATCCCTCTCATATTTTATATAATCATACTGGTATAGTCAGATTTCAATATCCTAATGCTTTCAGTAATTTGTTTAATATGCGAAACTACTTCTATTGACATATTTTATTATATATTTTTTAAGTTTAAAGTAAATTTTTGGTTTACATTCAAAAATACTTTATATTAAATTGAGCAAATCTTTTTAAAGATCAAAATCAAATTCAAAAAAAATGAATCAAATTCAAGTTAATATCTAAAATTATATTAAACCTAAATTGGATCTAATCCAATCTCTATAGAATACCTTTTTCTAATTGGTCAATTACTTACAATTATATTTCTACAGTTTAGAGTATTTTATAAAAATGTAACATTTCACAAGTAAAGAATGAAAATTAAAACTGCTCTATCTTCAGTGAAGTTCCAACAATTACTATGCAAACTGTCTCCACCTTCAGTGAAGCTCCAACAATTACTATGCAAAATAATCCAAAAAAGATCTACAACCTAAAGGTATTTTGCTTAAAAGATAAAATTTCTACATACTATAATTATAAAACTATATGTAATTGACCTGCGGGTCGATAGCAAAGTGGTTACGCTCCCAGGTTACCAATCGCAAGGTTGCCAGTTCAAGTCCAACGGGGGACGAAAAACTGAGTTAGGA
>CAJVQA010009694.1:0-11918 GCA_910591915.1 Cetraspora pellucida | reverse complement strand
TTGTTTAATCTCTGTTGGGTCAGTAATTATACTATTGGTAGATTTGATGTTTTGAAGATGTACTATATCTGTATGTCAGTTTAATATGCTGTTGATCATTTTGGTTGATTGAATAGATAATTGTTTACATTGTTTATTTGTAGCTATGTTGATATGATTATGAAGATGTTTAGAGTTTTTGATGTTTCTGGCATTGTAGAGTGTTTTCCAAAAGGTTTTCATATACTATATCCAAGTAGCTAGGCTGGATTAATGGTTAGGTGGTGGTTCAATAGTAAAGTTATAAGTACTGTTAATGTAATTGATAAGGTTTTAAATATTGGTAGGTAATGGTATTTGGTATGAGAAAAGTTTTATAACACAATGTATAATATGTCTAATAGTTTTAAGATCATGATGTAATTGGGTTGCTTTTGGTGTAAATGTATGATGAAAGTTTTAACAGTATATTTTTTGTTTGTGATGTGTTGAAATGCAGCATTGATAATACTGGTATGTATTTTATGCCAGGCTTTTTCAAGACTTTCTGTTGTATTTGTTGTAATTGAAATCTGGTGTTGTATTATATTCGAGTTTATTTGTTCTGTGAAGTTGTTCCAGTTATCTTTAGACATAGCTTTGTAGTTAAATATTCGTCATTTACTTTTGCTTTTGTGTCTGGCTTTGGTTGCTGCAAATAAAAATATCCATGTAGAGATTAGAATTTGGTGATTACTATTGGTTGAAGATGATGAATTGTCAAGTTTAAATTCATTTAAGTATTGTATAAGAGCATCATAGGCCTATATATAGTCTATCCTAGTTTGATATCAAGTACTATGCCAGGTGTTTTGTAAATTGTTAGTATGGTCTGCTAAGTTATATATGTTTATACTATGCAAGTAGTTGAGTAATTGGAATTTAGTTCCTAATAATATAGTGGTATTGTTGTCTGCATTAAAATCTCCAAATATGATAGGATATAGGTTGAATGATATTGCTTGTTGTGTCCATGTAGTAATGATGTCTTGTGTAAGTTTGCAGTTGGCAGTATTAGTTGATGAGAGGTATACTAAGATAATTCTAAATTTATAGTCATGTTTAAAAAATAGGTCTATAGCAATAGCACCACCAGGTTGTTTAATTATATTGTGTATATAAGGTTGAATGTTGTTTTTAATTATTATACATGTTCCTTTTTTAGATTCTGTAGTGTTGGACCAGAAGTATGAATAATGAGATGTGTTCCAGAACTTGGTTTTTGTATTTTTAGAAATTTTTGTTTTGGTAAGGCTAATTATGTATAAGTTATGAGTTAAACAGTAATTTTCCCATAGCAACCTTTTTTCTTGTGTATTATATTCTTGGACATTGTGTGTTGCAATATTGAGTTTAAGTAGAATATCCTTGTTGTGAAGGTTGGAAGAGGATTTTAGAAGTAGTTGATAATATTTATGATATTGATGATATGAGAGTATAGTTGATTACGAAGTAGGTTGTTATTGTAGTTAGTGTAAATATAAGATTCTGTATGAGATAAATTAATAGATATTTTAAATGGTTTGGTAAATTTGTGGTGTTGTAAATATTGAATGAAAGAGTGTAATGTTTGAGGATGATAGATTAGTGGTATATTGTTATTATGTAAGAATAAATTATAACATACATTAGGGTCAAAGAATTTTGAAGATGTTGCAGTTGATCCTAATGTCAGAGGTAAAATCGACACCTCATAGAACCTACAAAATAGACATCATTGTGGCATACTTATCTAATTAGAGTTGCCCATAATGATCCATCTGAAACATGTGCGCCCAGTCCCAAAAGATGCCATATGAAAGTACACAAGCCTCCATGTGGGACCCAATCACCCTCTCCAATTAAAGTAAGGTCGACCTAGACCAACCTGTTGCGCTGGGAATAGACGTTGACTCCACTTGCCTTACTTGGGTTAGGTGTGAGGCGATGTCAAGGGGGTGCGATTAAAGACAATACAATGAGTTCTGGCCTCAGGATTATGTAACTGAAACATTTCTCAATCGAAGCTGTAAGAAATGTTAAAGTAATAAAAGGCTATGTGGAAGGGGTTAAAGGTTATAACAAATAAGGTTGGGAAGTGTTAGTAATAATGAGAAGAATCGTGGTCTTGCGCGGGCTCTTATCTTGTTCAATTTATTATAAAAAGGGTGGAATTTCCCCCTCCCAAAAGACAGTTCAGAGAAAATCTCAATACAGTTCAGAATTATACAATAGTTTATTACAAATAGTCCAGAATAGCCCTTAACAATATAATTGTATTCTCCTACAAAATACTAATAAAAGTTAATAAAGATCCTTTTAACTTGTAAAATAAACACATGTTCTTTTAAATTTGTAATACTTATCTTGTAACGCTTCTCTACGATCGCCTTGACCTTGTGCCAAATCGTAAAACCGCCTCTATTATCTTTGAGGAATGTTACATGGCATAACCATTTTTCTAGCAACAATTTGTCGCATTTGCCCCATCTCTGAACTCATCCAATAAACCTGTTACACTAATATGTTGTCTTCTACAAAGGTGCTCACTATTTGAAGCTCAGCTCTTATAGCTTTGAAGAGTTCCATAGTCTGCTCTGTGTGTTAAGTCTGACTATCATTTTCTTGGTTCTTTGTATAAATGGGCTTTTCTGTCTGCCCACTTACATCTTCTTTCTTATTAACTACTATGGTTGTTTCTTTTGATAAGATGGCAGCTGCATTTATGATATTTGTAGAAGACAAGTTTAGTGAAAAGGAGCTTCTTCCTCTGTTTTAAGGAAGAGTAACTCTTCTATAAAGGTGGGGATTTCGAATTTAATGTTAAATTTGTTACAAAGAATTGTGTCTGCTTCAGGAAGAGCCCTTTCTTTATAGAACTTAACAATTTCAGAGTAGGTAGGGGAGTTGCTACGTTTGCAGTCAAAGTAAGTAATTACCCATGCAAGGAAGTTTGTATTGATAAGTTTGGTAGTGAAAGAGTCAATTGCTTGTTGTTTGTCTATTTTGTCTATATTATGGTTTTGGGTAGCAGTATTTTGATAAATAGTTAAATATTGTAAAAGTAGAAACTATATCATTTGGGGTTGGTTTTAACAGCACTAGCAGAACAGGTATAGTCTTCTGCTTTTGTTGCTAGTTCATCAAGGATAGTAGTAGGGATTTGTTTTTGAAATATTGTTTTATATTTGTCTTTGATATAAAAGATAGATGGGTTAAGATAAGGTTCATTCCATGATTCATTATCTTTTTTAGAGTATTTTTGATATGATTTATCGAAGATATGTTTTGTAAGTGCAGATGTGTTATGTTGTAGTTGAATTTCAGTATTGATTTCTGAATTTGTGTCTTTCTCTTTTTCTTTTCCTTTTGATGTTTTAGTAGTTTGAAGATAAGAGCATTTGGAATCAGCACAAGTAAGTATATGATAATTAACTTGTTTAAATGTTTTATAATGTTATTTTTGTAGGTTGTTAGGTTCTGCAAATTCATGAGTAGTGGGTAAAAGTTCTTTAAGATGTGTAATAAAATGTTGTCTGAATTGGTATTTTAGGTAATTTGATACTTTGGTTTTATTAATAGCAGTAATGAATTATCAACTATATAGGGGAAAAACTCTTTCAAACCATTCATTGAAGTGGGAAAGTGAGTTTTTTTAATAAGGAAATATTATATTTCTCCAAAAAAAAGGTTTTAGAAATATTAAATTCTAGTTGGATATTAAAATGCTTATCTATTTTAATAGAGAGATATTGTTGGTTTTTGTTATAACTAGTAATTTTTGATGTTATTTTAAATCTTTTTGGTCTAAGTTTGATATCTTTTGCAAATTTTGTATAGTTAATAGCCTGATAGTTGTTTGATAAATATAAGTGAAGTTATGCTAAATTGATACAGAATTGTAAACAATTTTGGGTTTTATGAGGTAGAACAGTAGCAGGTGAAGCAAAAATTTCTAGGTAGTTAAGCTTGGTAAAAAGTACAGTAATAAATGTATGAATAAGCTTTTTGAGAGTTTTCTTAAGAATATTAAATAGAATTGTAGCAGCTTGATTAGTTTTAGAATTAAATTGTTGGATTAAATCAGTTAGAAATTTAGGTTTAGTACTGGTCATTTGTAAATAAGAAGATAAAAGCTAGCTTTAAGAACATAGTAATTTTCTGTTGCTTCTCTAATGATTTTTCCTAGATAAAAGTTATATAGAGTTCTTTGAGGAAGTTGAATAGGTTGCATAAAATTTCTGTTTGTAGTTTGGTATTATTTTTCATTTCATCAGTTACTGAAAAGTTTGCTAATTAGTTAAATGATGGGTTGAGTTTTGGTCTTGCAGCTTGGCTATAAGACTGTTGTAATTGTTTATGTGGTTTTTGTTGTTGTTGTTGTTATTGTTGTTTAGATTGTTTAGATACTTCTTGTTGTTGTTGTTGTTGTATTAATTGTTGTTGGTGTTGTTGGTTAGTATCAGGTGGAATAGAGTTATCAATATCCATATTAGTAACATTAGTAATCATGTTATTTATTGTATTTTCATCAGTAGGCATTAAAGATTTAAGTTTCAAAATGAGTAGGTTGTTATTATGATATTCATTTAGAGATTGTTCAAGTTCATGAATTGAAAGTGCATGTGAAGATCCTTGTTCTGGGTTGGTAATAGGTTGTGTTTTAGGTTCAGGTTGGGTGTTAATACAAGATTTGTGACAAGGTTTGTCATTAGAGAGTTTAACATTAGTAGCTAAGTAATGTCTGTTATTAACGACTTTATAATTAATAAGTTGATTGCATTTAGGACAAGTGTGTTGATGTAAAGATGGTGAAGGTGAGGAAATGGGAAATGGTGGAATAACATTTGTAGAGTTGACAGTATTTGTTACAAATGATTATTTGTCTTTTGGTTTTTTAATAACAATGATATTTTGATGTTGTTTATAGGTGATATTTTTGTTCAAATAGAAGTTTGTATGGTATTTTCTATATAAACAGATGATTGTAGCACTAGTACCAGATACTTGAATGTAATGACAGATTTTGATACTGCCTCTAAGTTCTGTAATAATACAGTTATTAGGTTATTTGTTTGTAGATATTGGATGTGATATTTCTGGCATATCTTTATAGATCTTAATACCAAAACTTTTTGGAAATTTTTTATAGAAGTAGTCCAGATCAATAGAGTCAGGTTCAGAGCTTACTAAGGTTGGCATTTTGAATAAGATTACTTAGAAGACTGGACTTGTTTTACTTAGTAAGATTTAAAGATATAAGACTTTAAAGTAAAATAATAATTATAAGCTTTTTTACAGGGTAGAATTTGAGTTTACAGGGGTATTACTGCAGCTTACTGCGGCTTGCTACGGCTTACTACGGCTTGTGTAACCTTGTGTAACCTAAATAACACAAGTGTGACTAATGTGGCAAATGTGGCTGGTATGGCTGCTGTAATACAAAATTATAATTAGTTATGTATTACAGTGACTATTGTGTACTAGAATACAAAATTTATTTTTAGTAAGTTAATACAGATTGATTTGTAACAAAGAAGATTCTTTTTTGGTTAAATTTAATTTATACAATGTAATATTAAATGAAATCAATTTTGTTAATGATTTGAGATTACATGAAAAACATTTAAGGGAGAAAATTTGGGGGTAAAGCCAAAGTAATTTTTTAAAGAGCAGTAGAGGAGTTAAAGATATTTTTTTTATAATTCTGTCAGTTTTGGAGCTATAAGCTTCTTGTTAGACTTGTTTTGATTGGAAAGAGATACTTTACAACTTTTATTAGAACAGTATTGTAGATTAAAAGCTTAATGGATGAGAAATAATTAAAAGTTTGATTACAAAGGCTAAAGACCATTATAGTAGTATTAAACTGCTTGTTTGAAAGTTAAAGGTCTTTAACTTTTAGAGTATATGTAAAATTGTATACTGAACAAGTTTAATTAAGGCATCAAAGTTGGTATTTTAGTAAAATAACCAGTTATTAATGATTTTATTGCTGATAAATTTTTTATTATTTTGTGTAAAAGGATTTACAGAAAGAGTTTTTTTTGAACTTAAAAAACTTCTTCCAAAGACTTATTCTTTTTCTACAGTTAACTTATTATAAGTTAAAAATACAGCTTTAATTAAAGCTTTATTATATTATACATATACATGTATAAACAATAAATATTACATTTTCTCCTATAACATCTTACTACTTTTTATAATCTGACTTTTTATTTTCAAAACTCTTTTAAATTCTCTTATATTTTTTTTAACTATATTTATCCATATCTAGACTTTTTTATCTTTAAACAAAACTAATTTTTAGTTACAAATTTTACCAAACTTCTTTTATTTAAAACTCTTAAACAATTTGCTCAAACTGTTAAACAATAATTTAGTTAAGTTAATAATACATCTAAAAATTCTAAATATAAATCTTTTTTTTATTATACTTATACTAAATACTATTTAAATATGATAACTAAAAATGATAATATCAATAACTCCAATTTTAAAAATACTCTTTAAAATACTTTCACTAAAACTACTGATCTACATACTTTGGTTTAAATAATAGTATATTTTAATATTATACAATTCTTAAATACTTCAATTTCTGAATTTCAATTTAAATACTACTAATTTTATTTATTACAAGTAATAGAATATATCTTTGAAAAATTTAATATATCAAAATTCTTTACAGATCTTTTTTTTTCTCAATTTAAAATACCAGAAATACCAAACACTCTTTTTTTAAATTCTTAACTAGTACTATTTTTTTAAAAAATTGTTTACAACTTTATTTTAAATAATAATAATACTAGCAAACTTTATTTTATTTTTATAACATAATTATTATATCAACTATAATTTTTTAATTCTATTATTTTACTTAAAATTAACATATTTATACAAATAACCAACAACTTTTTATATTTATACTAAACAAATTATATATTATTTATACTTTATAGATTTCTTATAAAATACTTATACAATCTAGATCGAACTTATCTAGATTTGTATAAGTATAACAAATCTAGATAGGCTTTGACCATTTTAGTTAGTTTAGGTTGCAGATAAAATTGTCTGAGTTTTAATTTTAATATATAGTTTTTATTTATTTATTTTTTTTTGGTATTAAGGTAACCTCTTTGGTCTTTTGACTTTTATTAATCACTTATCGGTATTGTAGTTCAATGAACTACTACAGGAGAGCATACAATTGGCTACACATGTAATTTTTCTATATTACCTATTTAAGGAGTCTGCCTGAAGATTCTCTACCAATTGGCTACATGTGTAATTTTTCTATATTACCTATTTAAGAAGTCTGCCTAAAGGTTCCTCACCAATTGTCATACCTAACAACTCTGCTTGGGTGTTTCACTTTAAACCCTCTGAACCTGTAACCTGTGTTAACATCACTTATCATTTCAGATATACCAGATCATCATCCTCAACCTTAAAACTAATTTATCCTTGAGGTAAACCTCCCAGAGCCTTCTATACCTATTTTTACAGCTGACCTAGATATCGCTATGGCAGAACCAACACTTGCAATCAGGACTAACCATTAAACTGCTATGACCTTGTAGAGTTCACTTAGATTCCAGCATCTACTTCATAGCATAACTCTGGTACTTTAGTATACCCCTGCCTTTTTCTCTACCCTTTTACTAAACTCCCAATCCAGATAGCCCATGTAGGACTACGAGCAGTCTATCAGTATATCAGGTCAACCCAATATCCTTTTTCTTCAGTTCATTCTGGTGGCCTGGTTGGTAGTACCTCTGAGACTTCCAACTCAGAGGTTCTTGCCCGTCTGGCTACTAGGACTGGGTACTAGACCTGGGTATTCATTTCGCCAAGCTAGCCTTTACAGTAGAACAGTCAAAGATCCAGCTACCTCTTTACTTAGGTCTTTCTAAATAGACTTCTTGTTACTCAATTTCAATGGATTTACACAGCCACAAGGACTTATCTAGTGTTTGCATCACCCGATATGTCAGTTTGCCCTATAACTTGCCAGTCATGCTGGTGCAACCACTATTATAGGTATCCTAACTCAACTATTAGTAACAGTTGCCATAAACGAATATTATATAGATAATTATTCAAATTTTTGCTGTCGAAGGGATTTGAACACCCAACCTACCACTTGGGAGGTTGACAACCTGACCACTTCACTAGGTTGCCACACCCCATATATCTTATCTTTATTTTTATTTTTATTTTTTTTTGGAGTTAAAGTGAGGTCATGCCTCAAGTTTGTTTATTCGAACATATTGTTACAGTTTGTACAACTTTTTATATTATACATTATCTATTACTATATGTCTAATTAAGAAATGAGACTCAGACTAATTTATCTGCGACCTAAACCTACCAGAGCTAATCTTGTATCCCACTTACACATAACCTGGATTTTTGTTTCACATCCATCTATATTAGATACCTGCATATTCATCCCATGTCTCACAACCTATTTAAACAACTTCCAAATTGGTCTACTGGGTCGTTCGCTCCTTATGAGCTACCATCTTTGGTCTGACAGAACAATGCCTTACAGTTCGTATTTCAAGTCAGAGTCCTGCTGCCACTGCTAACTTCCCAATTCAGGTACACTCCCTTGACAAAGGTCACCAGAATTTTATAATTACAAATTGATGATCATTCTTTTTACAAATTTTTCAACTGCAATTTCTCAACAACCCACTTAATAATTTGGGTCAATTTTTTTTTATTTAATAGTAAAATAAAAAAACTATTATTTACAAATATTAATACCATGTAGGGTATCCATTAGCTTTGATTATAGCAGAAACACAACGGGCCATACTTTTAACAAGATTTTTAAAAATCGAACCATCAAGATTAAACCATTCCTTCTGCAGCAAATTGAATAGTTCTGACTCGCTGCTTGGCAGAGGAATATGCTTACGAATCCGATGCTCCAATTCATCCCAAATATGTTCAATAGGATTGAGATCGGGGCTGCATGAAGGCCAGAAAAGTTGATCGATATTATTTTCTTCAAGCCAATCTGTGGTAAAAGTTGAAGTATGAATTCTCGCATTATCGTCTTAAAATAGATAGTTTTTTTCACCAACAATGTTTTCTAAATCTCTTAAAAAAGGTAACAAGCAATCATAAAGAACCTCGGTATAATCTTTCAAATTCATTTTACCAAAAACGTAAACTAAAGGTCCAGGGCCATAATAACTAAAACATCTCCAAACTATTACACCTTGTCTTCCTGACCTAAATGTAGGAACCAAACAATTTATATCATATTTTTCCTTTGGTTTCCTCCAAACATATATATGACCATCCCTCCAAATACTTCAAACTGTGATTCGTCACTCCAAACAACATTTCTTTACCTTTTATTCCAATGTTCTCGTTCTTTAGCCCACTCCAAATGACTTAAGCAAGCAGCTTTATCCACGAATAGTTTTCTCTTTTCAGCCTGGCCAAAAAACCCTTTTTTATGAAGGTGATGTTATATCATATGTATAGACACCTCAACGGATATTGATTCTACAAATTTATTTGTAAAAACATTCAACTAGTCTTTCTATTCTTTTCTAAAAGGCGTATAAGGTGGCGAGAACCACGTTCAGTTATTTTAGAGGCCATTCCAGGGCGAGGAGAAGGTTTCAACTCTCCTTTTTTTTGTAAAAGAAAACAACATTATAGACAGTGCTCTTTGGTAAATCTAAAGTTTGTACGATCTTTGCTGGCCATACACCACTTCTTCAAGCACCAACAATTTGGGCACATTGATTCTCAGTAAGTTGTTGCCTTTGTTTCATGATAAAAAAAAAAAAAAAATTCATAAAAAAAAAAAAATAGATCGAATAGACTGGCTTCTGGTGCAACTGTAAAAAAAAAATTGTATATTTATAGTAAGAGATTTGTCCCCAAAAAAATTATTATATGACGTGAGTCATAACTGTCGATCGTACATAATTTTGAAAATTCTGGTGATCTTTGTCAGGAGAGTGTACTAGTAGCACGTATCTCAAGCCAGGTCCCTGCTGCCACTACTGGTTTGCACTCTTCTGGTCTTAATGTTATTTTCAATGAATTGTGCAACTAACCTGCCCCTTTAGTACTCCCTTTTATGGTAATAGTCTGAACCTGTTTGTGAGTTACCTCTTCTAGCTGTCGCCATCATAATATTACTATTACTTCCAATTTGGGGTATCTCAACCTTGATTGATGTAGCATTCATGTTGGTATATTCATCCTTATTATTGTCATAGACTTCCATATAGGTGTGACCAGAGCTCTGGCTTGGTACCTTTAGACATACAAAACAGGTTACTTCCTCTATACATTTTGCTATTTTCAATATCAAGACGTTTTACAGCACCAGAGGTGCTTTCAATCTTAATAAGGCTAATTCTTTTTCACAGCCTGTTCTCATGTTTACCACTTCTCTCATCATTCCAGTCTTGGTTACTTCCAGACTACTCTCCTAATCAAATTCTTTTTCTTAGGTCCCAATTAGAACTTATTTGCACAATCTATTGATTATCCTTCCAAGCAAGTACTCCACAAGTTAGATGTGGAGATGTTGGTACTGCCTAATTAGGAGGTGTAGAGATGTTGGTGCTGCCCTAGCCTAAAGGACTTACATGTGCAATCTTCCATAACTGTAACCTTCTGTAACAGCTGCTTGTTACACATAGTGCCTACACTTCATAATTAGGTCTTCTTTCAGGAATTCCTACTTCAGTTATATACTGCACTTAGACTTAACTACAGGGCTTCACATTTAATTACTGGCTTCTTATTGGGTTACAGAGGCTAAAATCTTTTAGTTTTTGCCTCCAGCCAGACTTGAACCATTGACCTTGACTGTGGAGGCATGGGAGCTTAACTGCTAAGTTATGAGACCTATACCATATATCTTACCTTTATGTTTTATAATATTTACAATTTTATATATACTTTAAATTTTAAAAACTTTTCTTTAGAACTACTTACTCGTCACAATATTTGTACAATATGTTATACACATATTTATGCACTATAGATCACACAAAATCATTTTCAAAAATGGCTCAAAATTCTTAACCAAGTTACTTGGCAAGTCATTTGGCTATATATCAACAACAACCAAAAAATCTCAAACTTTTCATATAGTTTTCAGTCTTTTAATCTTAAATTCTTTAAAATTAAAATCTACTAGATGATCTTTTTACTTTATATATTCTATACAAACAAAATCACTCATACTCACATATTTGTCATCAATGTCATCAAATTAGTTTCTATCTTCATTAAACAACTTGTCCATCTAATCAATTGCTATACAGCCTTATAGACATTTTATTACAGCATACTTTAAATACTAAAACATTTGACACTATTTCAAATACTATAATTAATTTATATAACCAAATTAAGCTGTCAAGTAGTATAACTATTTACAGTATATCAGACTTATTTTCAGTTTTCTCAACTCTAACTGGTCTAATACCAAATGAACTTATCAATATTATTGCAAGTCTGTTATTTAAAAAATTAGTTACAATACTTGTTATTAAATTTTTACTTCATCTTAATCAACAAATCTATTATAAAGTCTGGATTCTATACTGCATCTCAAGATCTACAACTCAACTTCCTGAATACAATACACTTTCAATTGCTGTCTTACCTATATTATATTCTCTTTTACTTAATTCTATTAGTTTAAAAATAAACTTCTAATATATCTAATGGATTAAATATCAAACTAATCTCTTATATATAATTACTAACAATTGAGGGTATGGGTCCCATAGCTTAGCAGTTAAGCTCCTATACTCTCCACAGTCAAGGTCAACAGTTCAAGTTTGGCTGGAGGCAAAATTGAAAGATTTTAGCTTCTGTAACCTAATAAGGAGCCTGTAATTGAATATGAAGCTCTGTGG
>CAJVQA010009693.1:0-11919 GCA_910591915.1 Cetraspora pellucida | reverse complement strand
TGTCCTAATATACTTGAATAAAAACATCGCAACTCCCAAGATAGGGACTTTAACTAAAAAAAAAAAAAAAAAAAAAATAAAAATAAAACTAGGTCAGCAATATATGAATATAGAAGGCTTTAGTAACAATGCTTCTGAGAATATACTGTATAAAATAAGATATGAGGTCCTAAGAGTATAAGTAAAAATATCTAGATCTTCTTGACTGATGTTTGTATTAAAAATGATTTAGTAATATAGTAGAGATTGCAATACAGAGAGTTTAAATAGATAATGCCTCTAGTTGGATTACAAGTATGACAGCTAGTATAGAACTATTAGCAGACTATTTAAATTAGACACCAAAAGTATACATATGGCTAGTTGTACTCTCTAATATAAGGTAACTCCTTTGAGGCCTTGGTCACAAGTTCCTATGTTTTAATTTACTAAATAAAATTTTAGTTCCAAAAAGAAACTAGTTAATCTCTAAAAAAAATAAAATAAATAAACTAGCTAATCAATCTAAACAAAACTTTATCTATCTAAACAACATATTTACTAATCCTAAACATATATTTTATTTCTTTTACTGCTATCTTAAAGCTTACTTTAAATCTGTAACAACAAACAATAAAATTATTAATCTTAATCTCAAAAAAGCATTGAATAAAATCTCCTCTTAAATAAGTGATTTACGAATCTTAGCCAGAACTATTGCCTATTATGATATTACTCAAATCTCTAAACCTACTATTACTTAACTTAAAAAAAAATCTTAACAAGTTATATTTTCATCAAATAAACCAATATATTATTAAAAAACTTAATATTGTTATATCTACAATATCAGAAACTAATTTTATCTATACTTTTAATATATTTAAAATCATCAATGAACTCGATAATAGTATCTTTTTTTAGCAATATTTATATATTTCTGTTAATTTTTTCTTATCTATTTATTTATTCAATTCATACTATTTGCCTTAGCTACATCTTTATAATTCTGTTAACTTTCTTTATCTATTTGCTTATCTAATTGACACTACTTTTTACTTTTTTAATTATATTTTATTTCTTATTTAATTTATCTTATTTTTAGTTTTTTTTCTTTATAATAATGTAATTAACTTTTGATAATATAAATAGTTAGTGAAATCTATAAATAGCTTACTAGTATATATTAGAGTAATAAACATTATTTAGAAAATTTCAACTAATTTAGATGAGTCTTAGCTACTCTAATAGGTTTAAGTTGCAAATAAATATATCTGAACTCTTATTCTTACATGTAGTATTTATAATACTTAGAGTTATAGTTTTATAGTTAGCAGTTTAATAGTTTGCCCTAACTATAAGTGTTGGTCTTAGTTATAGTATATATCGAACTTCTTTTTGTATTTAGTAACTCTATATAGTTACTACTTAATGACTATAAATAAAGATAGAAGCAAGGCTTCACCTTAATATCAAAAAAAAAAGAACAAAAATCTATAAACTATAGTTAACCAAGTTAAAAAACAAAAAGAAAACTAATATGACAACAGACAATAGCAAAAAAATAAAAATTTTAATAAAAATAAAAGTTTTTTTAAAAAATTGTAAATTTTATTGATCCTGTTTTGCAGATCTATTGGTTATATAAAATTAGAAAAATAAATAACAGACATGTGCAACAAAATAATCAGATAAAGACATATAAGTATAAACAAAAATCAAATATATAAATATTATATTAAGAATATAAATATGAAAATATAAAAAAATAGTACAAACAATAAAAGATATAATAATACAAATATAAATAAAAGAGTCAATAATATTAAAGTTAGTAAAAAAGAGAGCAAGTGTAAAATTAGAACAAATAAATAGCAGAAAACAAGAATTAAATTAGCAAACTAAGATAACTTATTCAAAATTAAAAATATTTTAATAGCAGCATTATAAAAAACCAATTTGATAAAAGCAATAATGCTAAGAAAAAATATATAAAACAATAATTAAAATTGATATAAGTAATCTTAGCAGTATAGAAAAGTAAGCAAAGAAGCTTAATAAAACAAGCCCAAATCTTTTAAAAATTAAAAGTATATGAAGTACAAAAAAACAAGCACTAAAAAAAAAAATCACTATATCAAAAATTAAAAAATTAATTGCAGAAAAATTAAGAATAAACAAACAATAATACAAAAATAAGATTTAGATTTAGACAAAAAAATTAAAATATATGTAAAAGACTTGATTACAAAAAAGAGTTTAAAAAGAACAATCCAAATACAAGAAATTAAAAAAATAAAAAGAAACAAAAAAGTATTAAATCAAAACTCAATCTTGAAATAAAAAAAAAATAAAAGACTTAAAATAAAAAAATATATATATATAAATATAAAAAAAAATAACAGAAGTGTTACTAAAGCAAAGTATGTAAATATTAAAAACAGATTATATAAAAAAAATACCAGCTAGCACAAGAATTCTATCATATAATATTTTAAATAGAACAAAATAATAAAGAATTGATATAATAAAATAAATGTTAAATATAAACAAGCAGATTACAAATATAAAAAAAGTATTTATAAAAGATAACAATTAAATAAAAATACAGTTTAACTGTAAAAAAGAAAAAAAAGCAATTAACTATTTAAATTAGAAATATAAAAAATAATTTAAATTAATATCAGATAAGTCAAAAGATATAAAGAAAATAAAAAAAGTTATAAAAAAAAGTTAAAAAAAACAAAAAAAGTAGAAAAATATAAGAAAAAGAAGAAAAAAAAAAAACTATATGAAAGAAAACTTTTTAAAAGAAATCCTTAAGCAAAAAGAAAAAGAAAGAGAACAGAATAGGCAAAAATAGTTATCAATTTGAAATCTGCCACCAAATATTAATAAAAAAAAGATAAGATATATATGCAAAAACTTTAAAAATACAAATATAATACAAGTCAAAAAACTACTATACAAAACATTAGTAATAATAGTAGTAAGTCTAAATAAAAAATAAAATAAAAACTATTATCAAAGAAACAAACAAGAGTAATACATAGCTAAACTGCTAAATATTCTAAAGATAATCTTAGAAGTGCTCTTATTATAATGCTTAAAAAACAAAAAAACAAAAGCAATATATATTTTATATAACAGAAATAATAACTAAAAAAAATTATCTTTATAAATATTTAAGTAGCAGAAGAGAACCAAACAATTCTAATATAATATAATAACTATTGAATAAGCTATAAAAATTTTAGAAAAAGAAAATTATAAAAAAAAAAAAATCAAGAGTCAAAAAATAAAAAAAAACAAAAACAGACTTTAGAAACAAAAAGTATTAAGAACTAGAAACATAAAACAAAAAAAAATAAATAAAAGATAAAAAATAATCTTTAAAAACAGAATACAAAAAAATAACTAGAAAATAAAAATACTAATATAAAAAAAAAAGAAAAAAGCTTAAAAAAAAAAAAAAAATTAGATATACAACTTTAGCCAAAAACTATATATATAGAAAATAATTTAGACCAAATTTTAAACAGATTGAACAAACTAAAAGAAATATAACTGAGTATAAAAGATAGCCTAACTGATTATTTCTAAGAGCATCTTAGTTGTATTTATAAACATAAATAAAGTAATTATAAATTTTTTGTAAATAAAAAAAGAATATTTGAAAAAGAAAAAAAAGATGTATTTTTTAATTTGAAAAAATAAAAAGTAAAAAAAAAAATAGAAAATATAGAAATTAAGTAAAAAAGATTGAAAAAAAAGAAAAAAAAAAAAGAAAAAAATTAAAATAACATATTACAATATTAATAAACTAAAGACTAAAGACTAAAAACTAAAAAATTTGCTTAGCTGATTAAAAAAAGAAAAAATTGTAATATTAGAAATTACAAAAACAAATCTTACTAAAAGAGAAAAAAGATTTTTAACATATACTACAAACAAAAGATATATATAGTACTAGGTAAACATAGCAAATAACAAAAAAAAAATCAGATATAGAAATTTTAGTAAAAAAACAATAGAAAAAACATATAAATGTAGTTAAAAAAATATGTAAATATATAATAAAGATCATACTATACTTTAAGCAACTAGAGTTAGTAATAATAAGAATCTATATACTACTAAGTAACAAAGAAATAGAAAGAAGTATTTAGTAAAAAATTGTAAAAACAGTTTTAAAAAGAAAGTGATAAATACAAATTGTTATTATAAGTCACTTTAACTACATATTAGATAATATACTAAATAGACAGAACCTACAGGTAGCAAGTTTTAAAAGATTACTAATTTTTTAATTAGATAAAAAAACAAGACTTCTGTAACATATATAAAGATATATATTTAATAAATTAAAAGTATATATAAAGGTAAGTTAATAGAAAAGAGATAAATTTTTTTAAATAAAAGTTTTCTTGACTTTAAGCTTAAATATCTCAACAACTATTTTATTAAATTTGATAAATTTTTTTTTATTTTAATTCTATATAATTTCAAGGTTAAAATAAAAAAATTTTTAGCTGATTTAATTAAATAGTTGTTAAGTTATTTAAATTTAAAAATTAAAAAAATTTTACTAAAAATGATTTGTTCTTTTTTTATTAACTCTCTTTATATAATTAAATAAAGATGTTATAACAAAAATAAACTACATATAAATATTGAATAAACTGGCTTTAGGCTTGCAGAAAACAGAAATCAAAAAAGTAAAAAAAATTACAAAAAGTGATTATAAGATAATAATAGTGAAAATATAAATTAAGAATATAATAGCAAAAAATAACAAAACAAAATTAAGAAAAAAAAACAATTATGAACTTTATATTTGTATAATTAAGCAAAAGCAGAATATTGAAAATCTATATACAAAAGTTACAAAAACAATTTAAAATAAAAAAAAACTTTAAAAAACATTCAAAAAAAAAACAAAATAAAAGAAGATAAATAAAAAAAATAAATAATATATAAGTTATAATAGAAAAAGCAATCATTACAACTGCAAATAAATATATATTCAAAAAAAACTCTTCTTGTCGATTATTCAGACACAAAAAATAGCTAAAAAAAAAAAAGATTTTGCAAAGTTAGCAATAGAAAACATCCTAAATAGCTTTAAGCAGAAAGAAACAGCAACAGAAAAAGCAATAGACTAATAGAAAAATAGTCTATTTGCAAAACTAATAGCATAGTTACTAAAGAAAAAGCAGAAAACTTATAAAAAAATGACAGTAGTAGGGGATTGCCAATAGACCCTGTAATATAGATCTGTTTACATTACACAAAAGACATGTAATAGCAAAACAACAACAGACATGTGCAGGCTATCAAATTAGAATAAATATCACAAATCTCATATCGATACATAGAATTCTATATATAGATAAGCAAAGTAACAAATTAAACTAACAACCAATTAGAAGTTTGTAGATATAAATAGAATATAAAATTAATGAAGTGTGGAGAAAGTCTCTCAACAATATTCATGAAATGAGCATACTGGGCAATGAACAGGATACATAATAAAATATTCTTTAATCAGTTAAATAATACATATGTAACACTAGACAAAGAAGATAAAATTGTGGCCATGATTACAGAGCAAAGCCCAGTGGAAGTTGCACTATTAAGAAAAACTAGAGAATTTATTAAAAGAGCAGAAAGAAAACAACCAGAAAAGAAACTTAACTTTACAGAAGCAGACAAGAATATAATGCTAATTGAATTCTAAAGAACTCAAGAACAAGAAAATAAAAAAATAGTGCAATAATAAATAGCCAAAAAGCAAGAAAAGCAAGAAGACAAACAAAAAACAAAAAGAGAAATCGAAAGAATAATAAAAAAAGACAAGACAAGCAAAAGAAAATTATAAAAAGAAGACTTCATCACAAAAGAAAATGCAAAGATAAAGATAAGTAATGAAAGGATAGACCAAACAGAAGAAGAACCACTAGTGCAAGGAAAAGAATCAAAAAAAAAGCAAACAAAAAAAGTAGAACAAGAGGATATAAAATAGATAGTAAAGAATTGAGACAAGATTTAACATCAGAAGAAAAAAAAAACAAAAAAAAAGAAAACATGTAGTGGAAAGAAAAATAGATATAGCAGAAATTCTATTAAAAGAAAGCATATGGGCACCAAGCAAAAGAAGTTGCAACAAAGCAACAGCCTACTTGCTAATATACCAGCACACAATATGCCTGAAGAAACAGAAGAAGAATATGTAAAGTTCATTAAGTGGTTATTAAAAGACAATGAACATATTAAAAACATTAAAAAAATCTTTAAATAAGGGAATCTGTAGATTAAGATAAACTTTAACTGTAAATATGATAAAAACAAAACAATACAAAGAATAAGTAAAAAAGAAAGTGATTGGTACAAAATGATACTGAAAGAAGACAAAGAAAAAAGAAAAACAGAACAAAAGAAGCACAATAATGAATACCAAAATAGAAAATATAGCATAACAGAATATAAGAAAAAGAGCTACAAAAAAGAAGAAACTTAAGAAGAAGAAGAATATACAAATACTGAAGAAGAAGAAGCAAAGAATACAAAACATATAACAATCTAGGACCTGCCAGCAGATATAAATAAGAAGGAACTCGAATACATATGCAGAAGATTCAAAAATGCACAAATAATAAAAACTAAAAAATCCAAATACAAGGTTCCCACAATAATCCAAGTAGAAGAATTAGGAAAAAGAAGTACTCCTTGGTCTATACCAGTTGATAACCATAAACTAGTAAGAGTAAAAGAAAGAAAAGAAGATTATAAAGCAAGACAAAAATAAAAGCAGTATATAGCAAAATTAACAGAGCTGCCAAGTAATGCTTTAGAAGTTTTATTATTATGATGTTTGAGGAATAAAGATGCAAAATCAGTGTATATCCTACTAAATAGAAATGGGAACCAAAGAAGAATTGCAATAATCTTATTTGCAACAGAAAGAGAAAAAGAAACAGCTCAATCAAGACCAATCATATATAACAACTTTCATGTATTCTGGTCAAATAAAAGAAAAAAAGAAGTTAAAAGAAAAAAAGTTTCTTAAGAAAGAAGAAGAAGAAACTAAAACAGAATGATCCAAAATCCAAGCAGAAGTTTTGCAGAAATAAGAAGAGAAGATCTAAATAATAAAAATACAGATAAAAGAAAAAAAAAAAGCAGAAACAAAAGCAGTCAAAACTCAAACAAAAGACACATAGAAATAGAAAATAATCTTCAAATACAAGACATAATAGAATGGTTAGATGATGGACATATTAATACAGAGAAAGAAGATCCACAAACACAAAACTAAAACCTTCTGGAAAGAATCTTTGAAAGACTAGAGAAACTTGAAGCACAACAAAACAAGATAGAATGAATGACAAAAAAAGATGTTGCCAATCATTTCTAACATTGCCATAGTTGAATTAATGAATATAGATTAGGAAATCAGAAAGTTTTTACATAATAAAAGAAGAATTTTTAAAGAAAGAAATGAAAAGGCATCTTCTGGCTATAATGAAAAACCAAAGAAAAAAAAAAAAAAGTAGAAAGCATAGAAACAAAACATAAATGTCTAAAAGAAAAATGGAAACAGAGAAAGAAAGAATTAAAAATAGCATATTACAAATTAATAAACTTAAAACTAGAGGATGAAAAATAGATAACCTTCTAGAATGGGCAGAAAAAAAGAATTTACAATAGTAGAAATAATGGAAACAAACATTACAGAAAAAGAAAAGAAATATTTACTGCATAGTTAGAATAAATAGTATAAGAGATATTAGACTAATGCAGTAATAAATAAGAAGAAAGGTTTAGGCATAGGAATACTAATAGATGAAAAGTAGAAAAAGCATGTAGAAGCAATTAAAAGAGTCAGCAAATACATATTAGAGATGAGATTATATTTTAAACAATTAGAATTAGTAGTACTAGGAGTATATATTCTACCAAATAACAAATCAATTAGTAAGAAAATACAACAAAGAATTGTAGAGGTAGTAACAAGCAGAAAAAGATATACAGAAGTAATCATACTTGGTGATTTTAATTACACAGTAGATAACATACTAGACAAACAACACCTGCAAATATCAAACTACAAAAAACTGCCAATATTTAGCTGGCTCAGAAAACAAAACTTTACAGATTCATACAGAAATCTGCATCTAACAAAAAAAGCATATATATGGTTTAATCAAGAGACAGCAACAAGGGTGTAGTGACTTAGTGAAGTAGATAAGTTGTCATACCCCAAGTGGTAGGTTGTGAGTTCAAAACCCACTGATAGTGAAATTTGAATAATCATCTATATAATATATAGACAGTATTACAGTGACAGCATTCTGTCAATTAGTTGGAATAGGATACCTGTAACTATGGTCACACCAGCATGACTGACAGGTCTGAGCATTTGTATAACCTGTTACACAGAGGAATACAAACCGATACTGGGTGATGCAAACCTAAAATAAGTCCTTAGGCCATGTAAATCTGTAGAACTAAGAAGCCAGAGCCCACTTGAAAATTCTGAGCAGAGAGGTAACACAAATCTTCAATAGTACTATGTAAAGGCTAGACCTAAGAAATAAATATTAATATGAAGGATTTGGACAAGCAAGAACCTCAAGTAAGGGGCATTACCAACCAGGCCACTGGATTTTAGACCAGAGGAAAAGAATATTGGGCCAGCCTCAATATATCAAGGACAGGTTACAGTCCTTCTAGGCTATCTGGATTGGAAGTCTGGGTTCAAAGCAGGGGTATACTAAAAGTACTAGAGATATGCTGTGAAGTCAGTACTGGGGTCTGGGTGAACTCTGTAAGAGTAGCCTGTGTTAGTGTTCTAAAAGTGAATAGATAGTTAACAATAGGAGGCCCTCTGCACCTTACTGGCAGGTGATGTACTCTGAAATGTGTAATGGCCTGGGAACTAGTACAAAAAAGGTAGATACTATACTGCTCAGATGGTATACCAAATAGGTATATACAGAGGTTAGTTGGGGATTCCAATATGACAAGACAGATGATTAGAGGATTTAAATGAATAATCTTCTAGTAGGTTATAGGTATGGCATCTAGTGTAGAACCTTAGGGTGGACTAATTAAATAGGCAACCAAAAGTTGCACACATAACTAGCTATACTTTCATCTCTGTAAAAATAGTTGTAATAGCTAACCCAATATAAAGTCAATAAAGTATCATCACAAGTATGGCCTTAATAATAATAATAATAATAATAATAATAATAATAATAATAAAAAGACAGCAACAAGAATAGATTATATTTGGCTGTTAGAAACACTAGCATCAGGTCTATAAGAAGCTAATATTAAAGAAACAGAAGATTTGACAGACAGCATCACAAGATAATAACAACAGAGATATAGGTAGAACATATAATTGCAAACAGTAATAGGGCAAAAATTAAATAGAAAGACCAAACAAAAACAATATACCTATATGAAGAAGCAAAACAAGAAGACTGAAAAGACTATGCAAGAGAGCTACAAAATTAGTTAAAATAGAAAAGAGTATTAAAACAACTAGAAGATGATAATATAAAAACAGAATATAATACAGAAACACTAGATCAGATGTGAGATGCAATAGAAGAAGCTATAATCAAAGTGGCAAACAAGCAAATTCCAAAAAAGAAGATATTCAACACTAAGTTAAATAGAAGACTAAACTAAAAAAAAAACAAAAAAACACAAATATATTATTAAACTTCAGCAAATAATTAAAAAAGCAAGAAGTAAGAAGAATCAAGAAATGGAAAAGAATAAAGGAGCTAAAATAAACAACAAACTCCAAAGTATAGAAAAAAGCTAGAAGCAACATTGCCAAAACTATATAGACAATGGTCAGAAGCCTAGATAAATGATATGAAAGGCTGGCAAAGAATAATTAAAGAGAAATAGGAATGAGCACAAAGAAAACAAATAGAAAAAAACATAAACAAAAAATATGAAATGATTAAAATAGAGCAAGGTCGAATAATTGTCAGCTTACTAAACAAACCATACAAAAAGATTATTCTAAACAGATTTATAATACAAAACAAAGAAGTTAACCTAATATCAGAACCAAATTTAGTTCTAAATGGTTTAACAGCTCATTTTAAAGACCAATTTAGAAAATAAAAAACTAAACTTAAAGAAATAACAAAAGAATAGAAAAGAGTATATCACCTAAAAGATTGGATCAATGAGACCTGATATAAGGAATTAGAAGAAAAAATAAAAGAAAAAGAATAGAAAAAAATACTTTGAGAGCTTAAAGTGAATGCAGCTTCAGAAATAATAGGCATAAGCTACATATTAATAAAACATGTAAAGAAAAGATCACAAAAAATTTTTAGAGCCTTTGCGAATCTAATTTTAAAAAAAGAAAACATACCAAAGAAGTGGAAACTTGTGCAAATATATCCAATTCCAAAATACATAGACTGAAGTTACTGCTTAAACAATATTAGGCCAATAGCATTGATAAGACCTTTAGAAAAGTTGGTATAAAAATAGTAACAAAAAGATTTGCCAGAGTGTTCACAGAAAAAAACATACTTAAAAGACCAATTTATGCAGATCTGCCAAATAATTCAACAGAACAGCCGATATATATATTAAACATGATAATAGAAAAGGCACAAGAAAAAAACAAAAAAATTTGAATATTGTTACAAGATATAAAAAAGGCATTTGACTCAGTTCCACTAGAAAGCCTAGAATAAGCCCTAAAAAAAGTCATAATTTTACAACAAACAAGAAAATACATATGCAATCTTTTTTGTAAATGGCAACTCAAAGTTATCATAGCTTATGGATTAACAGAAGAAATAATAGCAGAGAATAGAATAGACCAAGAAGAAGTAATTTCATCACTAATTTGGTGTCTTTTCTATAATTCATTATTAGAAAGAATACAAGACAATAAAACACTTGGCTATACAGTAGAACAAAAAATAACAAAAAAAGTATATAGTGATAATATTACAAGTTTTAGACAAGTAGCAATTGCATATGCTAATAACATAACATGGATTACAAATAGCAAAAAACAAATATTAAGAATTCTAAGCATTGCAGAAGAGTTCTTTAAAGCAAATACATTGAAAAAAATAGATCCAAATCAAAGCTTATAGTAATAAATACAAGAATAAAAGAAGAAAAAAGAAAAATCATGTTTGGGCATAGTAAAATAAGAAAAAAACCCAAAAACAAAATTGTAAGATCATTAGGAATCTGGCTAAATAGCAGAATAAGAGAAGCACTGATCTGTAAAAAAGCAAAAGAAATAGTTAACCAAACAGTTAAAGATCTGAGATACAAAAAGATGACAATGAGCCAAATAGTATACATAAACAATACAGTAATAATTCCTAAACTAGAATATCTCTTATAGCTAACAAAAATGCCAGAGAGAATAATTGACAAAATATATCAACTGCTAATATACTTAGCTAAGCATAAATGCAATATGATAAGAATATTAAACAATTAAACAATTGAACACAAAGACCTAGAAAATTGCAAAACACTAAGCCAAAAAATAACGACAAAGCAAATAAGCAGTCTTTTTTCAAGACTCAACAGACAAGATAGTATAGATGAATTAACAAGACTTAGAATAGCTCAAGGATATCAGAAAGCAGGCCTAACAGGTAACATTTAGAACAATAAAAGGAAAATAAAAGTCAAGAAGTTTTGAAAAAACAACTTAGCCTGTCGAACAATAATTAAAGCAAAAGAAATAGAAATAAATATTAAATCAGAAAAACTCCTATAGAAAGTTTATGAACATGATAAACAGATAAGAAACATGTTGAAAACAAAAACATGAATAGCAAGCAGCAACTAGGGGCCTGCAAATTGCCTATTTTTAAGGCCCGGCCCGGCCCGCAATTAGGGTTAAAAATTTTTTTTAGGCCC
>CAJVQA010009692.1:0-11919 GCA_910591915.1 Cetraspora pellucida | reverse complement strand
TGTAGAAGAACCACTTTGACCTTTATAAAAACCGTTATTTATATAGTAGCCTCTTCTGCTTTCTCCAATAAGTTTTCCGTTTTTGTTGGTGTGAAATTCGGTACAAGTGATCATCAGGGATAAATTATAATATTGTATTAAAAATTATAAGTTTAAAATTTATATTTAAAGAGATTATCAAGAATTAATAAATAATTTTTTTATTAAATTTTTTTTTTAAATTGTTTATTTATAACTTATAAATAATTTAAATTTTTTTCTTATATTATAAAATTAAATATTACAGTAAAACCTCTATAAGTATATTCTTTATAAATATATATCCTTTCTAAATGTATGCTTAAATTTAAGTTTAAATATATACATAACCTTTATAAATACATTTTTTCTTATTGTTCTTTAAGTGCGCATTGTTAAAATTTGATTTTAAAAGCATGCACTTATAAAGATTTTTATTGTACTATATTATAACCTTAATTTTTAAATATTATCAAATAAAATTTTATTTGAATATTTTAAAATTTAAAAATATAAATGATAAGTATATTTTTAGTAATTTTCCAGACAAATTTGCCTAAAATTGGTTTACAGTTTAAGGGATAATGTTCATTATTTAATATAGACATAAGTACTTAGAGTTAATATTTCTACAGTCTTCTTTTAAAATGCCCAAATTTAATTAAACTGTGCCAATTATAATATTAAGTAGGCAAACTCAAATAAAATTCAAAAGCTCTGAATAGTTAAACAGCGCATAATCGAGTACTGAGTGTTAAGGAAAAGTTATTTATGTTAAACGTTAAAGAATAGCGAAATTTTTTGTTACACGGAGATCTTGAAATTCTATTCGATAAGTAACAGGTGATATTTTGCGCACAATTCTATTGGCTAAATAACAAAAAAGGTATTGGATTAATTAATTAGTATATCGTAAACCCGTTATCGTTATCGTTATGCTTATCGGAAAAATATTATAGATATATATACTTTTAGGAAGCATTGCAAAGCTTATAATCAAATTATTGAACGAACCTACATATGAGTATATTAGAATATTAATTGTTAGAAATGCTTCAATCAAAGTCATTTCTTAAGCGCACAAAAAAAGGAAGCGCGATTAAGGTAGTTCAAGAGCATTATTTACGAGACGATATTTGGTGCTCGGTGGAATGCTGCACGCTTTGTTCTCAAACAGAATCAGTTTTAAGAACGTCTGCTCTGCTTACAAAACATATTCCAAGACCGCATTATATTATACCAGATACCAATGTTTTTATGAACCAGGTTCGCTTGATATTTCAACAAATTATGATTTACATTGGTTCGGAATCTAACAATTAGCTCTTGTGATTATAATTATTAAAGATAGATATCATTGAACATCCAGCATTGCATGATATTATTGTCTTGCAAACTGTTTATGAGGAATTACGCCATTTGAGCTTACCAATTTACAATAGATTACGCGCATTAATAAGTGATCAGAAAAAACGGTTTTATGTCTTTTCAAATGAACATCACCGGTACGTTCACTACCACCGGTATAAGTTCATTATTATATAGTTTAATTATACTCTAATTTTTTAATTGTTTATAATAATTAAATTATTAATAAAGCGAGACCTATATTCAACGATTGAAAGATGAATCACCGAATGATAGAAATGATAGAGGTTGGTTTTAAATTGAATACTTTATAAACGCGTTAGCGGAAAAAATTTCACATTTTCTTTGCAACATAAATATATACATATATTAGCGATAAGGTCTGCTGTCAAGTGGTATTCTACACATCTCAAGAAAATGAAAAATAAAGGCAGTCATATTGAAGTTGTGCTCTTGACAGATGATGTAGGAAATCGAACAAAAGCTCAAGATGAAGGATTATCGGCGTTTTCTGGTTCGTTATTAATCTAAACTTAATAAAAAAAGTCTTTGATTTGCACTGACTTTCTATCAATTTTTTTCTTTCTAGTAAGAGAGTATGTCGAAGGGATGACTGATACTCCAGAGTTGGTCGACATTCTCGAAAATTCATCTAATGCTGAAGGTGACAAAAAGATTCTATACGATGAAGTAAGTCTAAATAATATAAAGTACTTAAGATTTAATGAAATACTAATAATTATTATATATTCTCTAAAGCATTTAACAGCCAGTCAAATAAATAATGGCATTAAGAATGGGACGCTACACCAAGGAACATTAACTATTAGCATGCATAATTATCTTGAAGTGTGTAATATTTATTACTGTTTACGATCGATATGATACTATAATCCATTTATTTATATTCTTATTTTTCAAATATCAGGGTTCAATATTGAGTAATGTAAATGGTGTGGATGCACAAATTATGATTTTGGGACGTCCATGTTTAAATAGGGCAATTCAAGGAGATGTGGTAGCTGTTCAGTTATTACCAAAGTCTGAATGGCTTAGAACTCCTACTGCTGTTGTAGTTGAAGAAGGTAATTCTATCAAAATAATGAATATTATTTAATGTTTTCATTAATTTCATGTTATTTACAATTTATATAGAGGAAGAAGCAAACGTAACTGCTGATCTTAAAGAAGATGGTGAACCTAAAGAACAGAGCGACGAACTAGAAAATGAAGTTCTTGAATCTTCACAACCTACAGGAAAAGTTGTAGGAATTATTAAAAGAAATTGGAGACCGTATGCAGTTATAATAAATGTATATTAAAATATACGTTTCTTTACTTGTCACTTAGCTTTTATTTCACCTACAGATATTGTGGCTTCATAAGCAAAAAATCAGTCAAAAAATCTACCACCTCCACTTTTTCGGAAAATGTATTGGTGCTTCCTATGGATAGGCGCATACCATATATATATATAAGAACTAGGCAAGCTCATAATTTGATGGGACAACGAATTTTGGTTTCTATTGATTCTTGGCCAAAGAATTCGACGTATGTTCTTTATTATATTTTTATTTATTATCTATAATTTATTCAATTATAATATGAATTATTTATATACGTTAGGTATCCTTGGGGCCATTATGTGAGAGCGTTGGGTGCTGCAGGAGACAAATCAACAGAAACAGAAGTTTTGCTTTTAGAACATGATGTGCCATTCCAAGGATTCGCTTCTCAGGTTCTGAAAGATTTGCCTATTGAAGGTGAATCGTGGATAATTACGGAAGAACATTTGTCCGGCCGTGCCGACCTAAGACATTTGAATATCTGTAGTATTGACCCTCCAGGTAATAAATGAATCTGTATTTTTTTTTGATTATTATTCGGAACAATATCTCACATTCTTGAATCCAAAATTACAAAGGTTGTACTGATATCGATGATGCTTTACATGTTCGACCACTTCCAAATGGAAATTACGAAGTCGGTGTTCGTAAGTTCTAGAATATTTTAATTGATTATTTGTCGTGGAATTTAATTTACACATCTTTTTGAACCAGATATTGCTGATGTCACACATTTTGTTAAACCATTCACTGCAATGGATGAAGAAGCTGCAAATCGTGGAACTACTGTGTACTTGGTCAATAAACGTATTGATATGTTACCTGAATTATTAGGATCAAGTGAGTATTACGTATCTATATAATAAATTCAATACTAATCAATAGATTATATTAATTCTAACGATACTTTATATTTATCAGACTTGTGTTCTCTCCGTGAAAAAGTCGATAGACTTGCATTTTCTTGCATCTGGGTAAGTCGAATTCTCTAATTCAATTTGTTAACGACCATTTTTCATTAAGCCTTAAAACAATATAGGAACTTACACCTGATGCAGAAATAGTGAATGTAAATTTCACCAAAAGTATGATCTCATCTAAAGCATCGCTAACATATGAAGAGGCGCAAATACTTATCGACGATCCGTAGGTATAATATGCACCGTTCTCCTTATTTTCGCGATCTGTGCTAAGTTATCATTAATTCCTTAGGCGCAAACAAGATGATTTGACTAAAGGAATTCGTATTCTCAACCAATTGGCTAAAAAACTTCATAAACGACGAATTGATCGAGGTGCTATAACATTATCAAGTCCAGAAGTCCGGTTCCAATTGGATTTTGATTCCCAAGATCCTGTTGATGTCGGTATGTGGAAGTTAAACGAAGTTGCTTTACATACTATATAATTGATACAGAACATTTTTAATAAGGTATAAATTAAAATAGAGATGAAAGAATTAAGGGAAACGAACGCCCTTGTTGAAGAATTTATGTTGTTAGCTAACATATCGGTGGCTGAAAAAATTTATTCAAAATTTCCTGCATCTTCATTATTAAGGTATTTGTAAGATATTATTCATTTTATGTTACACTATTTAAAGATAACAATTTTCTTTTGGTTCTATAGACGTCATCCTCCTCCAACGTCAACTAAACTTGAGGAGCTATCTAATGCAATAAAACCATTTAATCTTTCGTTGGAATTCGAGACATCAAAAGCTCTTGCTGATTCTTTAGATCGTGCTGTGGTGAGCAAAATAACAATATAAATTACAATAATATCACTAATTATTTAGATGTTTTTAATTTCTAATCATTGTTATATTTTTCTAAATAGTTACCTGATGACCCATACTTCAACAAGTTGTTAAGAATATTAACTACAAGGGCTATGATGCAGGCTCTTTACTTTTGTTCTGGTACATTACAATTTCAGGACTTTAGGCATTACGGTCTTGCGGCAGAAATATATACACATTTTACTTCTCCAATTAGAAGATATTCAGGTAAGGTATTAAGATATTCTTTAACCACCAAGCAGGTTTGTCCGCAATATCTTAATTAACCACTCTATTTTTAAGATGTCATCGTACATCGGTTGTTACACGCAGCTATAAATCCTGATGTGAATTATGGTCAGGAGCTGGTAGATATAAGTAAGATGCAAAAACTTTCAGAAGGTAAACTATATTATATTCATCTTTTGTTCTTTGCATCATCATTTTCTTAATATTTTATATTTTCATCGGTAGTGCTGAATTATCGCCACAGGATGGCACAATTAGCTTCTCGCAGTTCAGTAGAATTACACACCAATATTTTCTTTAAAGGAAAAATAGAGCAAGATGAAGGATATGTAACACGTGTATTAAAAAATGGATTTATTGTGCTTGTTCCAAAGTATTTATTCTTTAAGAGATATCATAACTGGATTTGTTGATCTGCCTGTTTAAAAATCAGTACTTACATTAATTTTGTTCACTAGATATGGAATAGAAGGAATTGTATATTCATCATCAACAAGCACTACTACAAATTCTCAAACGACACCATTGGTTGTCTACAATCCTCACAACAATAGTCTTGAATCCAAAACACCTACCGGCATAGTATCTATTAAATTGTTCGATCGAGTAATAGTGCAAATTACTGTAGATGAAGATTTAGTTGGCGGTATGAGACAAAAATTGAAAATGGAATTAGTTAGTCCATTCATTCCTGGTCTGAGTGTATCGGACAATAATTTAAGAAAAAAAGAGGTTAGAATAGAGGATGAGGGAGGAAATGGAAAAAGAATGAGAATTGATGATTAACAATGTTTTGGACTTATTATACTTGAAATTATTTAAGTAATTTTATAAAATGTCTATTATAATTGTCAGATTCAACTGTTTACCTCTTTATTTTGCCATTTAATATTTTTGTGATATTCAGTCATAATAAATGCATGATACTAATTATAAAAAACCTTCTAATGTGCTATTACCTAAAGTTAACTGTTATTGACAAGAAAGTTATTTTCATAAAATAAATTGTTCAAACGCAATAATTGTAATAAATCATTTATATTTTATATTGCAAATTCATAATCTAAATTCAATTGCTTCATAAGTTGAGATTTAGCTTTAATTTTTGACTTTTTTGGTATGAAGGTACTTCAAAAATGTTCTTACTCAATTTTGCTTGTAAGAATCTTTTTAACAACGCCTTTTTCGATAAAATGGATTTCATACTAACGGGTTTGGGTCAAAATCTCGACAGGTCATAATTCCGACAAAAAATTCGCGACTGCTAAAAATCTCCGACAGTTAAAAATTCCGACAATCAAAAACTTGATAAAAAATATCATAGACAATAGCAAGCCTAACCCTAAAATTAATTAAATTATACGAATCTATTTCGCTTTAAACATATCCCATATTTTGGATTTTCTACCTAAAATTCTGGCTGTCGGGATTTTTAATTGTCGGGATTTTTTTTTGTCGTGATTATGACCTGTCGGGATTTTGACCCACACCTCTTTTATAATACCTCTCACAACTTTCGGAGGCCTAGAATGTAAAGTATCCCGGGTACTAAGGACGGATTAATTGCACTTGGGAATGTAAAATACCCGGGTACTAAAGATGGATTAATTACACTTAGTATATAAAATATTACTACAACACTCATATAGTGCAATTTATATTTTTTCAGCTATGCAAACGAACAATCAATTCTATATCATGTCAACTTTACTTATATTAGGCATAGGTTTATTGGCATTGCTAAAATCTTTATATCATGATGTTTATTATTTCTTAAATATTATGTTTACTTCTAATAAATTATCAACAAACTTTTTAATATAAATGTATTACAAATTTTATTGATTGCACATCAAAGTATTTCGGAAGCATGATCTTCAGGCATAAATTCAACTTCGTCGTCACAATTTCACCAGATACTTATAATAATACTGTATAAGGAGGATACTGCAGTGAGCAAAATGTTCGTCATCATACAGGAAACGTAGTCAATCCTTCCTTCAAGATCAGCAGACCCTACTCAGAAAATCTTTCATAGGGCCTAAATTACACGCCCTGCCTGTTGTCTTCACTGTCATCATCAATCATCGTCATTATCAATCATCATCATTATCATCATCATTTCTTCTTTTCTTCCTCAAGACAGGGTGTAATTTTTTCCTTATGACTCTATTGGCTTTTCGTATAAGAAAGCTTTTAGTTAGTTAGAAAAGAAAGAACGTTGTGGTCGTGACGTGCTTTCAAACTATTTTACTCACTCCAAACGATATGCAACCCTTCTTTCCATAAGTCTTTGTTAGCATCAACTTTTACTTTTCTTTTGCTTTTTTTTCGTAGGGCAATGCTTTCATTATCTAGCTTTTTAAATTCAATTTTTTTTGTAAAAAATTATATAGTATTTATTTATATTTTAAAAAATAATATGTAAAAATACTAACCTTTTAAACATTTTTTCAGTTAGGCTTCCAGAAGTGCACGCGAACTTCGTGTTGGCTCTTTATAAGATAAGAAGTAAAAGATAAAAGTAAATAAACAAAAAAAAACAAAAATATAAGAAAGACATGTTAAAAAAGTGTAAAAAAAAAGATAAAAGTAAAACAATTACTATTACGCGTAGAAGTCGGGTTAATTGATCAAGTTTTGTAGATCTACACGTGAAAATTGATCAATCAAATAAAAATGGTAGCCGGACAGATCTGCCGGGTACATGTTATTATGTGATTCGGATTTGATGGACAATTCAATTACGAATCAGAAAATGTCCTTAGCGTATTCATGAATCGTTATCAAACAATAAATATGTCTAAGTTTCTCATAAGAATGTTTTTAATAAATAACATGAATCGCTTAAAATTTTATTGTTTATACAGTTTCTTTTGGTTATATTTATAGTCAAATTCAATTTTTCTACGTACAAGCATTTTGTTTTTTATTTCTATTTTGGACCAATAAGTTAATAATTTCTTCATTTAGTACTATAAAAAGTGTCTATGAGACTAATCCAAAGGTTATAATGGATGGTAATTTATTTAAATTACCCCAAAAATATTTAAGATGTTAAAAAATAAACTGTCATATTTATTTCATTATTACTATCATTCTAAAATATTTGAACTTTAGATAATTTTTTTGTAAGATAAATTTTATAATTGTCGTGCCAGTTTGTTCTTTAACATGTTAATTTATTTGGTTTTGCATTGTAAATTTTTTTTACTTTGATTCCTTTTTCATTCGAAAAATCTTCATTATTTGAATAGTATGACATCATGTGCAGGATTTGGGTTGTTGGTTTGACATAGTAAAAGAACTTATCGTTATAAAAAAAAATTTGTTGATTTAAATGTGCTAATAATCAAAGAAAAAGAATTCAAATAAAATATAAAGTAGCATAAAACTATAAGCAACTCTATAAAAATTTTAAGCAATAACAGCACAGCAGTAACGATGGTAGAAGAAAAAAAAATTTTATTCGTTATTGTATGGTAATGATAGTGAATTTTCTTTTTTTGATTTGTAGTCAAAATTGCCAATAATCAAATCCGAATCACATAATAACATGTACCCGGCAAATTAAGGCCATGCAATTTAATTAATTGATTTAACCCAGCTGGGTCAAATTTGAAAACTTGTAAAAATTTTTTTATATGCTTTACAGCTGTTCTCATAAATTTTGGAACATTAGGTGAAAAATGATTATTTGATGATTCGATAAGTTCGTGATTTCGGTAATGAGTGATTACATAATAATGTGTATGTTGCGTGTCAAAATAAATTTTGCATCAGGTTAAAATTTAAATACAGGATTTCATTAAAAACTTACATTAAGATGAGGGTTAGACACAAACCAAGCATCACCCAAAAAATCAGTTGCATTTTAAACTCAATCAAATTTATATATAGTTTCGATGGTTCAATAAATTTTTTAAACTACAGTAAGCGATACAATTATACTTTTTTTTTTTTTACTTCTTTATATTACAAACAGAACAGAAATCATAAACTTTTTTGTGAAAAAAACCTCGTTCTAAATGCTTAACATGTATTAAAGAAAGTAAAATGCAATATATGAAATCAAAATTATTTAATCAGATTTTAAAACAGCTTCTCTTCGTAAATATTTAGATTTAAGTATGGACGAATAAGTGCTAGTGCTGTTGAGGTTACAAATGATAAAGCTATTGAATTAAAAGAATACTAGTGAAGCTACTATTTATTTATTTTATTATTATGCAAGCTATTTATACAGTCAACTTTGGATATAATGAATCTCTATGTACGAACTCCGGATATGACTAAATTAGAATTTTAAAATTTCCAGTTAGTTCAATATAGAAGCGCAGTTCAATATAGAAGCACGATTGATCCTTAAAAAACATTATATTAATAATAAAAATAATTTATAAGTGATAAAGTTTATTGAAAATTTGAAACTTTTCCTTAACAAAGAAAATAGTTAAACATGATTGGCTTATTAAAGAAAAAATTTCAAGAAGGATAATACAATGATATACATGGATGTCTAAATTATTTTTGAAAAAAAGTAATTTTGCAAAAAAATTTTGCTATTGCTGTATTTTTTATATAAATTTTTATAATAATTAAATTAATATATTTAAGAATTTAAAAAGTCTCAACAATAATTTCATCACTTATTTCGCTGACTATAGAAAGCTGATTTTGGCAGATAATTTTCAAAATAATTATTTATTATTGCTGATAGTTTTAAAAATAAATTAAAATACAAAACAACTTAAAAAACTCTTTCTCAAAAATCACAAAAATATAAGAAAATAAACAAAGAAAAAACTAAGTAAATTTAAATAAATAAATTACTAGAATGACAAAGAAAACAACAAAATCAGACTGCAGCACTACTAGACAGACAAGATAAAGTGTAAAAGGAATACAACAACAACTAAAAACACAACAGCCAAGCAACGGGTCCTTGGGTCAATATACAAATTTATGTTTGAAGCAGCAAAGCAAATCCAAATAGAAAGCTATAATACTAGAAGTAGAGTCAGTAGCAACAATAGGAAAACAAACCTTAAAGAAAACAAACCAGAAATAGATAGTACAGCTTAAAGGCAAAAAAACTTCATATCAACTCTGCTCTACCATACAAAAGGCCAAAAAGTGGTGAAACTAGGATACTCCTGATAAAATCAAAAATAACATCATTGTCAGATTACAACAACAAAACAAAACCAGATCAAATAGGTTCCAATAATGAGATGTTAAAAATAGAAATAGACAACAACAATTTATCTAAAACAGGCAACAACATGCAATAAAATATGACAACACAACAAACCAGTAGCACAAATGTAGTATCCAATTAGAATAGCATAGTGAACTTATAAGAACAAACACAAGACCACAACAATGAAATACAATCAACAGAAAACCAAAATACAGTACTATTAGCAAATAGCGACAACATGGAAATAGAAATCAATAGTAATATAACAGCAGAGCAACTAGTAGCACAAGTGACCTATAGCCAAATAGTACAAAAAAACTTAACACAGCCTAACAACAAAAAAAGCACAAAACAGAACAACTATACAGAAAAGTGGACACAAGAAATTAATAGAAGATTAGAAAAAGAAGTAGATTAAGTCTTTAACAAAGCTCAATGGAACTATAACAAAATAGTAACTGCACTTCAAAACAAAGAAGGAATCCAAAAATTCGTTCAATATAAAATATATACTAAATCTACAAATCAGGCATTACATCTAGCAATCAAAGCTAAATTTAGACACAGAGACACTACCTTCTTTTTTACTTTTATGAGAAAAAAAAAACAACTCCATAGCATCAAGAAGCATATGAAAACCTCTTCCAAGAAGCTTTAAAGAAATACAAAACAAATAACAAAATAACTATAACAGAAAATAAACAAGAGACTTGATTTACCAAAACTACAACAAAAAATTATAATTAATTATCTAACTAATACAAAGTTCTACAAAATGTCAACAAAACAAATCTACTATCTTATCAAATACTACAAAGGATTCACCAAAGACAAAATAATTAAAAACAATGAAAAACTATATGAAATAGTACAAGAAGCAACTACATTACATCTCAAACAACTATCAGACAATCCTAACCAAATTTCAGAAAACATAATTTAAATACTTTCTTTCAATTTGCCAATAAAACAAAGAGACTATACCAAAGCAGTTGCTGCAGCTTTACATAGAATATATCAGTTCAATAAACTACCAGAAGCCTATTTTACATTACTAGGAACATTGCCAAACAGAATTGCAGATCTAAACCCTGAAATAAAATATCTGTTTCCAATTTCAGAGAGAAGTCAGCTTAGAGAACTTGCAAATATAACTAGACAACTAAGAAATTATTACTCTTTTGATAAAATCCCAAATAATTATTTCAATCTACCACCTTTCAAAAAACCATTGCCTGCAGTCTATCAAGATTTGGAGCCTATATACAGACTGCACTTTCTAATAAATCTATAAGACCCGAATACAAACTTCACAGAAACAATTCAAATGCTTAGAGAAGATTATTTCTTTGAAAGATTACCTAATAACTACTTTATAATGAAGCCAAAATTACCAAGAAAAACTAACAAAATTCGAACAACTGATGAGTTCATATACCCAATTGCAAACAAAACACAGGCAAAAAAGTTCATCCAACAAATTAGACTATGGTACAAGTTTTCACTTCTATTACTACTTCATATTATAACAGTAAATCTAACAGACAAACCAGACCTACCAAAGAACTTACAAGAAAGAACAAAATACAATCTAATACTCTTAATAACAACATCTAAAGAGCTAGTAACAACAGCAAGATTACTGAGAGAAACTTACTATTTTATAGAATTTCAACAACTTAGATTCAAATAAACCAACAAACAAACCAAATACAATCTGAATCAGAAACTATAAATACACAAAGCAAACCTAATATCTCTTAGACCTTAATTAAACTATAAGAACAGCTAGAAAAGATCACATATTTTATATATATTAACATACCAATAAACCAACAAGAAGATGTTACAAACACCTTAAAGATTCTTCAAGAGCATTTTTACATAGAAACAATACCCTACTACTTATTACAACTACCACTGCTCCCAAAACCAAACTGAGATATCTTTACATA
>CAJVQA010009691.1:0-11919 GCA_910591915.1 Cetraspora pellucida | reverse complement strand
TTTGTTCACAAACAAAGTCTTCAGCTTGATCAGCTAGTTTGTTCAGAGCTTTAGTAGGGATGGGTTGATCAAGTGAGGCAGCATATTCCTTGTTTTTGTGGAATAGTGTGACATTGAAAGTTGGGTGGATCCATGTTTCATCATTCTGAGGTGAAAATAATGAGTGAGATTTGGTTAAAATATCATTGAAGAGTTTGGCACTATCATGAAATTTTTTGTCATCGAGGTATTGATATTCTTTGTTATCACAGGTAAGGCAATAGAAGTTAGCAACACAAGATACTTCTTCATGTCACTCATGAAGTAAGTTAGGTTTTTGAAAGATATAGGTTTCAGGAAGGTGTTTAGAGAATTGAAGGATAAAATGTTGTCGGAATTGAATTTTTAAAGAGGTGTGAACTTTTTCTTTATCAATATTGAAAGAGAATTGTTTGCTGTAGGAAGGATAATAAGTTTCAAATCAGGAATTGAAGTGGTCCAGAGAGTTTTTTTAGTAAGGGAATACAAAATCATTCCAGAAATAGAGTTTTGGAAATATTAAAGAAGAGTTTAATATTAAATCTGACATCAGATTGAATTGTAAGATATTTTTGATTAAGATCTGTAGTTTGAGTAAATGATTCAATTTTGAATCTTTTGGGTCTAAGTTGTAAGTCCTCAGCAAATTTTTGGTAGTCAATTGATTGGTAGTTGTTGGATAAGAAAAGATATAAGTAAGCAAGATTAAGACAGAATTGAAGATGATTGTGGGCTGTGTATGGAAGAATAGTAATAGGTGAAGCAAAAATTTCAAGGTAATTGAGTTTAGTAAAAAGAATAGTTGTGAATTTAGAATAAGATTTTTTAGAGTAGATTCAAGAAGATCGAAAAGAATAGTAGCACTTTTGTCAATATTAGGGTTGCTGTTGTAAATAAGATCAGTTAAAAACTCAGATCGTTATCTAGTCATAATACAGATAATGTAATAGAAGGATGCTTTAAGGGCAGGTTGTATAGCAGTAGCTGGCTTGATTTCCTTGCTAGAATAAAAATTATAGAGAAATTTTTTAAGGAAGGTAAAGAGTTAAAAGGAGAATGAGGTTTGCAACTTTTTGTTAGGTTGCATTTCTTCAGTAATGAAAAAATTTGCAACTCAATCATATGTGGGATTAGATTTAGGTTTAAGAACACTAGAATATGATTGAAAGAAAGGTTTGTTAGAAGTATTTTCAGGTTGGTTAGTATTACTGGTCTTATTAAGGTTAAGAATGAAAGTGTCAAGAGTGTTAGTAACAAGCAGTTGGTTAGGGTTAATGTTTGTGTTAGTAGTTGCAGAAAAAAAAAAATCGATAAGATCAGATGAAGTTGAGGTTTGGTAAGAAGAAGCTGTAAGAGGATTGGTAGTTTGAGAGAATTTATGTAAGATGTTTTGGAAGGTTTATTCAAGGTTTTTCTTAGTTTTGGATAAATTAGCTTCATGTTGAGGTGAGGCAGTCATGCAAGTGAGATAATAGATTTTATTATTTTTAGAAATGTATTTTTCAGTAGAGTAATGATGCACATTTCTTTTGGTACAACCAATTGGAAGAGAGCATTTAGGACAAGTATGATAATGTACATCAGGTGTAGGAAATGAAGGAACACTGTCAATAGAAGAAGAGAAATTAGTCATAAGTTCTTGAGTTGTTTTGTTGATTTTTTTTGATTTGCTATTGATATGAGCAGTTGTAAATTCAGTAGCGTGAGTATAATTGGTATTTGAGGTTAAGATGAATTTGATATAGTATTTGCCACAGAGACAGATAATTAAAAAGGTAGAGGTAAGGGCTTTAAAGAAATGAGTAATTTTATTTGATCGAAGATTTTTTGTTAAGCAGGAAGTAGGTTGAACTTTGGAAGAAATTGGGCAAGCCTTATTATTGTTATTCTCTTTATAGAGGGTAATTCCAAAACTGCTAGAAAAGTTTTAGTAAAAATAATCAAGGTCTGCTGTATCTGGTTCTTGTTGACTTAAAGTAGGTATTGTTAAAAGATAATAAGCTAAGTAAAGATTGTAGACTTAGGTATATTTTCTAAAGAAAGAGTATAGTTGTAAATAATTAAATTTACAAGAGTTGTAAATAAATACAAGGGTTGTAGTTTAGAAGTGTCACTAGAATGACACAAAAGTGTAACAAGAATGGATAGGGTCACTAATGTGACTTGAGTACTGAATACAAGTAGGATTTGCAGTACAAATTATTGTGTAATATTACTAAGGACTAAATATGGAAGTACTTGATTGTATGAATGAGTTTCTATTAATAGGTTGATTATAAAATATTGGTGTAAATTAATAAGGTATGGATTAGGAAGTGATGGTATGGTTATATGAAAACCATGTAAGGGGAAAAGGGAACAGGGTGAAGACAAAAGGTAAAAAAAGAAGTTTTACAAGAGAGAAAATATTGAATTTAGTTGTAATTTAGTCAATATTAGGTCAAAAATCTTCGTTTAGAGCTTGTTTTAACTGAGTAAGTGTATACTACAACTTTAATTAAGAGTATAGGACAGGTTAAGGCAGTAAAAACTGCTGAATAGCTAAAAGTCATCAACTGGAGACCAAAGGCCGTTAGTATGATTTTCTCGATGAGTTTGAAGTATAAAGACTTAATATTTGCAGACTATATGTAAAATGATATGCTGAACAGTTTATTTAGAAGCCCAAGATAGTTTTCTTAGTAAAATAAAAAGTTATAAGTGTTTTTGACAGACAAGTTTTTAGTTAATTTTTGTGCAATAGATTTGCAGAAAGAGTTTTATACTATTCTATTTTTTTTTTTTTTTTTTAATAAAATATAAATATAAATATATATATAAATATTATCTAATGCAAAAAGGTAAATATACTGATATGTCTATAATAAAAAAATTTTTAGAAATTAATATAACTATTTAAATTTTTTATTTTATTACTTAGATTTTAAGATTTATTTTAATATAATTTTTATTAAGATTCTATACTTTAATAAAAAAATTTACTAATTATCAATTTTATCAAAATTTTTAATTTCAGAGTTGCTATTATACAAAATTATATTGTTATCTAAATTTCTATATTTTTTTGCTTTTTTAAATAATTTCTTCCAAAATCCAACAATAGTTTTAGAGTTAATCTTTTGTTTAAACATATATAACAATTTGTTTCTAATAGTAAGATGATTAAAGTATAAACTAGTTCTAGCAATTTTTCTTTTACAACTGTCTAGATTCTTTTGATAGATTGAAGCTCGCAATGATACAAAAGAGTGTAGTATAAGTTATGACTATACTTAATAGCTATTTGATTATATGCATAAGGTACTTTGGTTTTATTTTGTTTTACTAACTCATACAGTTCTGCTTTACTAGAAATGTTCTAGAATATTAACATTCTTAGATATTAATAATGCAATTAAATTAATTATTTTTTTTTAAATTTGATAATAATACATATTCAACTAAACATTTATGATATTAAGCTCTATCTATGTGAATATTCACAAGTTTGTATTAATTGTAAATATTTACACTAAGTTTGTTAAAAAGATTTTCAAAAATATCAGTATTGAAATTGCTATAATAATCAGCATTATCAGCCACAATATTAGTATTATGAATAATATTAGGAATTTCATTTTATTCATCTGTGTTTTCTCATTTTCTTCCTTTTGAAGAAGGTGGTTTAAGTAATAGGTTCTATAGTAAAATAGAATTAGGTACAATTTCATCATCAATTTTATTTATATTATAATTTTATATTATAATAATAGCACCAAATATAACAATTAAAGAACTATGTTCTAGTGAACAAACAACTTTATAATTTGGTACCCATGTATAGTTTGAAGTATGATAGAATTAACAATAAGATCCAAAAAAACCTCTGTCTAGTTGGAACATTATTATTACCTTGCAAATTATTAAACTGTTTTCTTAAATAGCAGCTTTAAAAAGCTGCATTTGCAAATAATTTATGTAAGATATTTTGACATTCACTAAGACCAAAATAATAATCTAACTGATGTAATATATGATGTAATTGCTATTTTAAAAAACATAGTTTTTTTTTCAAGTTTTTGCTATAATATTATTATTAAAAGTGAAGAACTGAAAATATTTGTAAAGACAACTAAACTGTGTATAACTTCTGCATTATTGGAGTAGGTTTTTTTTTTGGTTAGCCAATTTTTTTATAAGCTGTAAAATCTTTATTATCATTTTTGTTTCATTCTGTAATTACTCCTACAACTGTAGCTTTATTAACATCTAGAACTGTAGCAACCTGCTTGCATAGTTTCATCTTTTGAAATTAATTCTAATGTTGTTAAGCATCTAAAAAGTATTGATAAATACTAACAATCATTTTTTTTTCATTGTTAGTTAGCAGAAGATTTTCTTATTTCAAGTCAGCTATAAAACTAAAAAATATTAAATAAGTATGAAAAATTAAAGTTCAAACCAATTCTTACTTTTTATATAATTTAAAATTTTCATATGACTCAATTTTCAGATTTTGTATTAGAGAAAAAATTCAGGTAATAATTTTTGTGTATTTATTTTTTTGCATTAGACAATAACTAGTAATAATAATAAGTTAAATTAATTATTCATTATCAAACTATATTATATAGATAGTATTCTAAATAGTTATTAAATTCTAAATAATATGCTAGAGAGAAGGTTTGTAAAAGAGAGAACTACTACAGTTTATTAACTAATATTAATTCTATATTAAGATTATTAGTATTATCAAATTCTATATTACTAAAAGTATCCATTTCTTTATTAGGATTATAATCACTTAGCAAATACTGGTCACAACTTTCTGGTCTTCTAAAATAATTTTCAATTGGGATGTTATTGATAAGATTCATTTCTGACTGAGTTTGATTAGTTTCATCAAAAAAGTCATCTTAGACATTATGGTTTTTATCATTTTTATTAGGTGTAGTCCAGTAATATTTAGCAATTTCTTTTAAAGATATTGTTTAATAATATACTATAATCAAAGATAAATATGACATTTAAAGTATTTATCAATAGATAAGTAAAATTTATCTTTATATCAACATTAAGCTAATGGTCTTTTCCAATCTCTAAACCAGGCTATTCTATTGAATTTTTGAAATAATTATGTACTAATATGTTTAATATAAAACCAAGTACAATGTATTCCACTATATTAAATTCCTTCTTAACTGAATTCAACATTTGGATAAGATTGTGAGTAGGTGATATAATGTTTAGATAAAGTTAGTACAAATGTTTTTATTATAGCTTAATAATCAAATAGGTTCATTGTAGTTTGTACATCTGTACAAGTTTCTTTAACATCTTTATAGCAGTTATATAAAAGATTTTAATTTTTTTATTTTCAATTCTAGGAACTGTAACTTGTTTTGTAAACCATTTAATTATTATATTTGTGAAAGTTCTTTTTAGAGTTGCCCATATAGAACAATCTCCTTTACATTAGTAACAGATAGATTAAGAGTGTAGGTAATATATCAACATCAGCATTAGGTATTGGAGCCTTTTCAACTAATTGGGTATTTATTCTTTCTAGTATTTCTTCTATATTTTTGTGAAAATTATTGAATATAACTTCAATTAAATAATAGTCTATTATCACATCTAAAACTATTAGAAAATACTTTAAGTCAGATGTAGGATTTGGTATTCTGTTTAGCAATAAAAAGTAGATATGGTCTTAATATAGTAGCCAACTGTTCAAGTTGTTGGTTCTGATACAGAAAAGATTTTATTCTTGCTAATCTTCTTTGTATAACAATTTTAAAGACTTCAGTTTTAGAAGAAAATTTATTTTTATCTTCAGTTAGAATTATATTAGTTTTTTGTTCATATATTCTTAATAAAGTATCAGCATTGTTATGTTTTCTTTTAAGATAATGAATTATAGCAAAGTTATAAGGTTCTAGTCTTATAACCTATCTGGCTCTTCTTTTTTTAGCTTAGAAGTTTTTAACTATTACAAGACAAAATAGTTAATAATAAGAAAAAAATGTTTGGCTTCTAAGTGTTGATGAAAATACTCAATAGTCTATATAACAACTAAATATTTTAAGTTAATAGTAGAATAGTTTTGTTCAGCATCATTTAAACTTCTACTAGCATAAGCAATAACATATTTCTTGTAGTTATCATTCAGTTAAGATAAAACTGCTTCTAATTCTGAAATTGAAATATTAGTATACAGAAAGAAAGATTAATTAAAGTTAGGATATTGTAAAATAAAGTCTGAAATAAGATAATTTTTAAAAATATCAAATACTTATTAATGTTTTTTTTGTTTACAGATAGAGTTTATTTTTTTTTAATAGTAGTTTAAAGGTTTGGCAATTTTGAAAAATCCTTCTATAAATCTTTGGTAATAAGAAACAATTTCTAAAAATCCTCTTAATTGTTTAAGATTAGTAGGTTCTAGAAGATTTTTAATTTTGTTTACTAGTCATTTAGCTGTTTTGATTTCATCTTTTCTAATAATATGTTCTAAGAACTTAATATTATTTAAGAAAAAATAATATTTTACCAAATTTAATTTTAAGTTGGCTTTTTTCAGAACATTCATAACTTGTTAAACATGATTCAAATGTTCTTAGAAGTTTTGGAGTAAATAGTAATATTATCTAGATATATTACTACAAATTTGTTAATATAGGAGTAAAGTATTTTATACATTAATTTTTAAAAAATTGTAAGTAAATTAGTAAGTCCAAAAGGCATAATATTGAACTTATATGTTTTCCATTTTGTAATGAAGGCATTTTTTTTTTATCTTCTTTCTTCATAATGACTTGCCAATATTCGTTGACTAAATCTAAACTAGTGAACCAAGAGGCTCTATTAAATGAATTTAAAATTTCTTAAATAGTTAGTAGTAGGTATATATCTTTTTCAATAATAGCATTAAGTTTTCTATAGTTGATGCAAACTCTTTTTTATTCATTTTTCTTTGGCACAAGACAACAGAAAAAAACCAGAGTTTAAAAAATTTTTTAATAATTTCTTTTTCTAACATTGCTTAAATTTTTTTTTGTAAAAAGTTCTATTTGTCTAAAAGGTATTAATAGACTTTTTGTTTAATAGATTTGTAGTTATTTGTATTAATTTTATAGCAAATAATATTAGTTTGTTCTAATTTCTTGGATTGTCTATCTTTTAAGTTATTTTTTAAAAAAATATAAATATTTTTTATTAAGAATTGTTTGACTTGAATATGTTGGTCTTAGGTAAGTTCAAAATTTATATTTAGGTTTGGGTTTTCAACAAAATAGATATTTTCTTCTAACATTGAGTTAGATAAAAAGCAGAAGTAGCTTCTATTTTTGACCAGGATTGCAATATATTTTATTAATTACAAAAGGCTATTCTTCTAAATAATAGTTTGCATTTCTTTTTCTTTATCTAGCTCATCAATCCATTAACTTTATTATTCTTATTTACTTCTTTTAAGATAGAGTAAGATTTATAATATGAGTAGCATTAATAGTAGCTTTCTTTTCTATATATCAAATATTTAAAATGTTATTTTTAAAATCCAACTTGGCTCTTAACTTGTTGAACCAATCTGTTTTTAGAAGAAAAGTTTTATTTATAGATTCAAGCACTTGAAGTTTAATAAGAATAATAATATCCTAAATAATAATTTTTATATCAGAGATGATTTCTAAAGCTTTGATATAATTTTCATTAGCAGTAACCACATGCTTTTGAAGAGTTTTTGGATTTAGACTTTTGATTTTCTTATGAGCTGAGCTGTAATAATGCTTATAGCTGCTTTTGAATCAAAAATAGTAACAACAGGGTTTTTTTTAATTCAGATATGACATCTTATTGCTGTGGTCTTTTTAGAGTAATCAGTTTTAGCTTGGTTTGCTTCTGTAATAGATTTTTTTTCTTTTGTAAAAGTTTTGCAAGATTTTTATGCTAAGAAGAAATTGTAACTATTGACTAATAGTGGCAGAAGATTTTATGTTTAGGATGTTATTTAAACATCATAGAGTTCAACTTGTTCAATTATAGATAGTTAAGTTTTGAATTTGGGTTTTAGTTTGGTTTCTTTTGTAATTGGTACTTCAATAGAAATTTTTATAAAAATTTTATCTATTTGAATATTAGGTTTGTCTGACATGACAGTTTTATTACTAAGTTTAAATTCTTTTTAGAATTCAAAATTTTTGTTTGAAAACTTGGTCTGTTTTCTATTAGTAGAATAGAGTTTGCTTCTAGGTGTTTTAATGATATGTACTTCTTTAACAACATCATCATCATTGATCTCAATATAGTTAATATTTTTTTCTTTTATTATTCTAAGTCAGTTGCTTGTATTGACTCATTGTAGATTGCTTTTCAGCTAGACAATCTTGAACATAGTACCTTTTTTCTCTATAGTTGTAACAAGTAATTGAGGATCTCTAGTATTTGTTCTAAATTGATATTAATTTCTTGGTTGGTATTGTGTCCTAACTTAAAATTTTTGTTGAATTTTAAGTGTAAGTTCAGTGAGTGCTAATGCAATAGTTGCATAATTAAGAGTTATTTGTTATATTTGTTTGGTTAGATTGTCAATATTCTTTTCTAAACTTCTAGTAGTAACAACTAAACTAGATTCACTTTAAAAACAAAATCTTTATCTTGTTCAAATCATTTTACAAATCCTAAAGCTTTACTCATATTAGCAGGATTATATATAAAAATAACAGAAAGAGTTTTTATACAGAGTTCTTCATTAAAGTAATATAACTTTTAAGCATTAGTTAGATTATTATTAGTTTTTACTTATTTAATAACTCTGTTGTATTAACTGTAATAGGTTTTAACTAGTTCAGTAAGAAGTTATTTTAATTTATCTAAATCTTTAATTCATTTGTTTTTTCAATATTGATTACAGAATTAAGCAAGAAAAGCATTTTTTGTTGCTGTTCAATCATTTGCAGCATTACTACTAGCAACATGTACAGGATAGTAAGTTTGTTGTCATTCATTAGCATTTTATTTAAAAAAAACTAATATAATTTTTCTTTGTTTAGAATAACTCCAACTATTTGTGATTGAAGCCTTTTTAAAGTTAGCAATCTAAACTAAGAGGTCTTAGGTTCTATCTTTATGAAAAGGTTCAATGCAAACAACATTTCTATCTTTTTTATTTTCTTTTAAGTAATTAAGAATATCAACTATATTAGTCATAATATTTTGAGTTTGTTGATATATAAAAGGTTAGATATATGTTGTTGTTGTAAATTAAAAAGTGTTTCAAAAGAATTACTATAGTCTTAAAAATCAAGATAATAAGAAGATACAAAATCTTCTTCTGTTAATATAAAGGGGTTTCTTTGATAACTGTTTGTATAAACAGCTAAAGATGCTATACTTCTAATAATATTAACAATATTTCCAAAAAAACTAAAATATTTAAAACTAAAAATAAGTTTAAAGATAGTGTTCTTTAATTAAGATAGATTATATTAGATATAGATTTGTTTAATTTAGTTAAAATATTGTTAGAGAAGTTACAAGCAAAATATTGCTTATTATATCAAAAATAAAAGTTTTAAAAGTCAGAAGATATAGTTGTAGTTATAGAATAACAGATTTTATAAAAATTGTTTAGTTTAGATATAGATAACTAGATAGTATATTGTTTGATATATAAAAATACTTTTAATATATATTTTTCAAAGTTAAATTGCATGTACTATTAATTTAAAAGCTGTTTGTTATAATGCAAACACTTATGCTTTTATTTTTAAATTTTAATTTTTAGAAATTAGTGAATATCTTTAAACTTTATTATAACAATAGCTTTTATAACTTAAATAAAAGTTGTATAAAGAGTTCTTTCAATCTTAAAGAAGATCAAAATGCTAAAAATAGTTTAGTAGTTGTTAATATATTGCTATATATAATGATAGTTAGAATTTTTCTTCAAAAGAAGTTTCTTGCAAATTCTTTGCAGATCAAAAATGCTATTACTACTTTAATGTTGAATAGCAGGTTCTAAAGAAATTTTTTCACTAAAATATGCTTAATAGAAATAATGCAGTAGATTTTAAAATATATATTCTTTATATTTTAGATCAAATGGACCAATATTGACAGAGTTTCTTTATAACTAACTAAAATTAATTATTTATGATAAATTAAGAACTTATTTTACAATAATTATTAAAATTGTTAACCTATAGTTTTTTTTTTAACCATAATGATAATAGAAATATTTAACTATAATATAATGACTATAATCTGACAAATTTTATACAAAGTTTATAGTAAGACTTAATAATATACAGAGTAATTTAAGATATTAAAACAAAGACAATAATAAATAGTTTATAAAGATACTAAATATTGCATTTAGTTTATTAATTATAAAATATATGAAAACACTTAACTTTCTTAAAGAGTCAAAAGATAGTACTTTTATAGATATTATATATATATAAATTATTACAATAAAGATAAGCTATCTTAATAGAATATGCTAAATATAGTAATATATAATAAGAAATATTAAAGATATAAAAGATATATGCTATATATTATATATAAAAAATATTATATATATGAGAGAAATTTAATAAATAATATATATATAATATATTTATAAAATTTGATATATGTAATATCTATGCTATTTGAGAGATTTGAGAGATTTGAAGCTTAGCTAATTTGACTATTTATATCAGAGTCATATGTATTAAAATTAGTACTTCATTAAGATCATCTTGATCTTATAATCCTGTAATTAGAATTATATAATTTTGTGCTTATTAGAACTATTTTAGTAAGCTGAATTCAATGATAGTTATTTCATTTGATATATCAAAAGTTATGATCAAAAATGTAAAACTTTTAATAGCAACACTATTTAAGAAGTAAATCTAAAGGTTCTTCACTAATTGTCATATCTAATACCTTTGTTTGGATGTTTTACTTTAAATTTTTTAAATTTGCAACTTGTGTTAATTTTACTAGATTATATCCAGATATTCAGATTATTATCTCAACCTTAGAATTATTTTATTCTAGAAGTAAACTTTCTAAAAACTTTATATTTATTTTTACAACTAATCTGATATTGCTATGACAGAATAACATTTACAGTTAGAGCTAACTAGTAAATGCTGTGCTCTTGTAGAGTTCACACAGACCTCAGCATCTACTTTATAACATATTCTTAGTATTTTAATATATTTTTGTCTTTTTATCAGACTTCCAATCCAGACAGTCTGTATAAAACTATAATCAGTTTATTAGTATATTAGGTCAGCCTAATATTCTTTTTCTTTAGTTTATTTTAGTAGCCTAGTTAATAATACCTCTAAGTCTTTCCTAATTTAAAGTTCTTGGTTGTTAGAATACTATAACCTTGATATCTGTTTTCAGTAGTCTAGCCTTTATAGTAGTATTATTAAAGATTTGATTACCTTTCTATTTAAATTTTTCTAAATAGACTTCTTGTTATCTAATTTCAATAAACTTACATGATCACAAAAACATATCTAGTGTTTGCATCATCCAATTGTTAGTTTGCATTTTTCTGTATAACTTCAATATTGTACAGATGACCCATAGCTTACTAGTCATGCTGATATAATTGCTATTATAAATAACCTAATTTAATTATTAGTAACTGTTGTTATAATACAAATATTATATAGGTAATTATATAAAATTTTATCATCAATAAGATTTGAAAGGATGCAAATCACCTAACTCTCCTTGTAGATCACTAAAACCAACTCTTTTCTAACAAACAATTTAACTTTTCTCAATATTTTACTAAACTAACTTCTAATTAAACCTTTTCTTTACAACTTTCTGTCCTAAAAACAATATACATCTATTTATACTTAATTTCTCGATACAACAAACTTTTATATTTTAATAAAATTATCT
>CAJVQA010009690.1:0-11921 GCA_910591915.1 Cetraspora pellucida | reverse complement strand
TAATATTTTAAAAGCAAAATTGTACTTTATGTAAAATCTCAATTAAATATTCAATAAAGATAGAGGCATGGCCTCATCATTAACATTAAAAAAAAAAAAAAAAAAAACATTAAATAAAAATATCTCAACAACCAGTTAATTAATTTTACAAAAAATTTTTATTTAAATTCTATAATTGCATAAAATTCAAATAAAAACTTTTTTTATCAAAATTGATTAGATATATGTTACAAAACATTTAATTTAATTTCAAATTTATTATTTGAACTTGAATAATAATTGGGTAAAAAAACTTGTCTATTAATCAAAATCTAAAAAATTAAAAATATAGTTAGTTTAATATAACAATAATAATTATCATTAATATTGTAAAGATAATTTAATTTATTAAATTGTATTGATTCTAATCTTTAAGAAATTCATTATAAAATATATTTAATGAGATTTATATATATTTTGAAAGGTAAATTATATGTATTTATTGTAGAATTTAGATTTTCAATATTAATAAATATAGTATTAAATATAAAAATAAGTATTAGATAAAGAAAAAAATTTAAATCAATTAAGATATATTTTTTTATAACACTTTTATAAGTTTTTTTTATATGAAATAGTAATATTTACAATAAACTAAATTTAAAAAGAATATATTTTTGCTAAAATTAACCAATTAGAAGAAGAAGTTTAGAGTTTAGCAAAATTTTAATATTAGCCACCAAAAATTTAAAAAATTTTTAAATAATATTAATTTAATGAACAGATAATTAAATAAAACTTTAGCAATAATAACAAATATATATATATATATATTTTTTAAATTTAATGTGAGTACTTGTGACCCAGAATTTTATTAATAGTATATTTGTCTAATGGTTGCATTACAACTACAAGAAGCAACTATAAAAAGAGTGTACAACTAGCCACTCATACAACTTTAGTCATTGTCTAATTTAAGTAGTCTGGCTAAAGGTTTTATACTAGCTGCCATATCTGGAACCTGCTTGTAAGTTCCCTATTTAACTACTCTGTTTTCATATCTACTCACCTACCTCTGCCTATCAATGACCCCAGTCAATACTGATAAAAATATACTATGGCCACTAAGTCTTTAAAGCAGTTTACTTATATAATGACCTTTGACCTTGTACTAAACCTTCCAAAATCTTCTGTATCTCATTCTTATAGCTGACCTGATATCACTATGGCTAAGATCAATACTGGCAATCAGAGTGTATCATTAAACTACTATGCTCTTGTAGAGTTCATCCCAACTTCAATACTGCCTTCACAACATATTCCTACTACTTTAGTATTTAATTCAAGTTCTACCAAACTGCTAAACCAAATAGCACAAAAAGACAGATCAAAACTATACATATCTGATTTATATATTTACTAGCATGTAATCTTTTTTTTAGAATTCAGCAATTCCAGTAGCCTGGTTAGTTCATCTAGTTCCTTCTTAAAGACCAGCATATTTGCTCAGTTTTACAAGTTCTAGCTCCATTTATAGGTTTAGTCTTTACAGTAGCATTATTAAAAGTTCAGATTACCTCTCTACTTGGGTCTTCCAAGTAGACTTTCATCTTTTTTCTTTTGGTTTCTATAATTTACATGACCATGAGAACTTATTGTAGGTTTGCACCACTCAGTACTGGTTTGCATTTCTTTATGTAACCACAGACCTTGTTCCAAAGAACAATGTTATGTGACTGTTACACAAGTGCCATGTGACCTGTCAGTTATACTAGTGTGATATAGATAACAGGTGTCTTATCTCAATCAATTGTGAGAGACAGTTAACTGTAACACAAAGAGAATTTTCAAATTTTCTGTTGACACTAGGATTTAAACTCTGGACCTGCCACTTGGCAGTTGACAACCTAACCACTTCACTAGGTTATCACATCCCAATAACAAATATATTTAATTAAATTTTAAACTAAAAAATATTAGGATTTAGTTATTTTTATTTGTTATTAATTGTTTTTATTTATTTTTATTTGTTTCTAAAGAAGTTCAATTATTAATTAAGCATAATTAAGCTAATTTATTGATTAAACTACTAATAATAAGTAAAATTATAAAATTAGAGTTTAAAAATTATTGGTTAAGCCAATAATTGGTTTATTTTAAAAATTTTGTCTTGAAATAATGCTCTAGAGAGTTATTTTATGATGATACAGTATGAGTGGATTTTGTTGATTTTGGTAATTATTAAAAATAAATGATAATAATTTATGAAGTTTGATCCAATCATTTATATAACATTGAGAAATTGCCAGTATTAAATATTAAAAATATAATAAAATTAGATTGTATGAATTGTATGATTGGCTGATTGTCTTCTGAGTTATAAATTGCTTATGAAATTATTATGAAACTGTTTATGAAAACATGATTAAATTAAACATTTTATTTGTATCTGATTGGCTTATTGTATACTTATTAATATTTTGACATAGTGATGCTGCACAATATATTTTTATTATTCAGAGTGGTTATATAATTCTATTGTAGCACTTAATTTTTAATACATTTATATGGTGATATATGTTTGGTAAAACATAGTTTTGCTATTTTTACTTTTACCAATTATATTAGTTAATAATAAAATTCATTCTTAGCTAGAAAATGGCTAAAAAAGAATATTTATAATATCATAATTTTGAAAGCATTGTATAGTATGTGGTCTTGGTCTTAATTTTGGTCTTAATCTTAGTCTTAGTCTTAGTCTTGGTCTTTTTGTGCTATAACAGAGCAGAACAGTGCAGACCAACTAGATCAGTCAAAAATGCTGAAAAATTTTGCAGATGTAATTGTAAGAAAATATACAAATTTTTTGATAGTATGTTAAAAAAAAAAAATAGTATTTTGTAGATATATTATAACCAATTTCATTATTTACTGCTTTACTTTTTTTTCAATCAGTTTTTTTGCTGTCCTAATAAATTGATAATCTAAAATTCTACTTTGTAAGAAGTGAAGCATTTATACAATTATAAGTAAATGTAATTTGTTATTATTATTTTATTATTATTTAGTGCACCTATATGGCAATTTAAGTTTGGTAAATGTAGGTTTACTGATTTTCCTTTTACTAGTTATATTAGTTAATAATAACATTTCATCATCTAAAAGTTCTGTTATTAAATTTATTAGATATTCTATTTTTTGTTTGATGACATTTATATCTGATAAAAATACCAATAACAATGATATTACAGATTAGATGACTTGGTCTATTATTCTGAAGTTTTGATACTTTTTATTGAATTAGTTTTTGTTAAACTGTATTTAATTGAGTGCTAAGATTTTTTGATTTTTGATTTTAGATTTAAGATCATTATTTTTTGAACTTTGTGCTAATAAAAGACTACCTGTATATAAATACTTGTTAATTGTTAAAGGGCATTTATTTTTTTATTTAAAAAAATAAATAAATATGAATGATTAATGATTAATAATAAGTATTGTACATATATATATATATGTATGTTTTTCTTTTTTTTAATTAAAAAAAATTTAATTATGACCTGTTATTACAAATTTTAAAAATTATAATTTGCAATCTATTAATTGTATAGGTCATTGTTCTCAGATTCTTCTGCTAATTCAAGTTATCTATTCTATCTTACTTTAAGTTCAAAATGTTCAATTATATCAGACTGTTTACTGATTTATCATATATCTCCAATCTGTCTATTTTGATTATACAAGATGCAGTATTGAAAAAGATGAATCAATTCTTCTTTGCAATTGCTATACATTTTTTTATACTTCAAGAGTAAGATCGGATATCAGATTCATGTCTAAGAATATTTTTAATATTATAAATAATATTTTGCACTTTTTTAGTCAATTAAGAATAATGTTAAATGTTCAACTTCTTTACTTAAATATTGCTAAAAAGTTTCTCATTTCTGATCATTTAAGTTTCTTCCTTACTTTTGTAGACAATTTACCTCTTCATGTTAATTTTTCTTATAAAGATGTGTTGATGATGTTTCTTTCCAATCCTCCCTTTTTGAAAATTAATGATAATGTAACAGAACATAACGATCATTAAATATTGTGTTTTTTAAAAAAATAAAAATAAAAAGTATATTATAAAATGAAGACAAGTTTCATGTCTAATTCAAGTTAATATGAACTTTAGATTCTATTAACATTATGATAGATATATAATTGATTAATGTAACAATGATTAAAATAAGTTACATCTTCATTATTATAATAAATTGTTAAATAAATGAAACTTTTTTTTTCATAACATGTTCGATTAATTTTCAAATACTTTATAACAAATTGATTAATAGATGATGTGAAATCTTGATAACATATAAAAACTTTGATTTTTATGTTAAAATATTACAAGATCCAGCAGATATAATAATAGAATATAAAAATATTGTTAAGTAAAAATCACATTTGTTGTTATGCATGCTCTTGAAATGCAAACCTTATAATCTAACCTATTGAATTTGACTCTTCCTTGTGTTTGCTGATTTCTGACAAGTTTTCAGAATTGGATAGCATTCTTTTAGCATTTAAAACCTGTTTGTTATACAAACTTCATAAGTATAGATGGTATTAAATCCAATTACAATGAAAATTGTAAAAAAAAAAAGCAATCATTTGCTTTGTAGTTAGTAAATATAAAAATAATACCATTGTAGATAACTTTAAGATAACTTAAATTCTGAGAAAGATACTTAATAGATAGTTTAGAATCTGCTTGATTTCATTGTAAGTTGAAATTGAGTTTTTTAACAACTCAAATTATATTACAACCTGTATTTATTCAGAATTGATCTATTACTATATTGATTCTAAATCTACAAATAATTCCATTTAAAATAAAGTTTTCATAATATAAATATATAAAAATACATGTATATCGATTTTGCTCTGATTTTATTAAACCAATTAACTTTTTAAGTAAATTAGTAAATTATATATGGTTAATTAATACTACATATTGAATATTAATATATGAATATTAATAATCTAATAAATATATTTACTGCTATGCATTAATTTTTAAATTAAGTTTACTGTATCTTGATTGATTCCATAATAATCTAATAAACATCTTTACTATTATATGTTAATTTTCAAAAATTAAGTTTGCTATATCTTGATTAAAATTTTATGATAATTAATATTTGTTTTTTCAATTAACTATGTATTGATTTTTTGGGATTATGCTATTTTTTCACTTTTTTTTTGAGATTCATTATTTACAAGTTCTTTATTACATGATAAAATAATATTTCCAATTTTTATAAATATACTTAATTGTACCTAAAATCCTATAAACATGTCTTGATACATTACAATAAATATGGTTATATATTATATAATATGACTCATAAGATAATAAACTCAAAATAAAGATTAGTTATGATGATATGCAAGCAATGTATTAAAAAAAAATAACTAATTATAATGCACAGACAATGTACTGAAAGAAAAAAGCCAAGTATGCTACATGGGCAGTATATTAAAAAGAAAAAGCTAATGTATTAGATATCAGGCTCAGATTAATATAAAGAAAATATAAAGTTATGAATAAGTTATATTATAAAAATAGCAATTAATAATATAACAGATAAACAATGTATTAAAAGAAAAAAGCTAAGTATACTGCATAGGCAGTATGTTAAAAAAAAAGCTAAATATCAGATATCAGGTTCAGATTTATATAAAGATATGAAGCCATAAATAAGTCATATTATAAAAATTAAATAATTAACAGTATAACAGACAAACAATGTATTGAAAAGAAAGAGCTAAGTATACTATATGAGTAGTGTATTAAAAAGAAAAAACCAAATATAGTTTGAATTAATATTAATAAAAAAATAGAAAATCATAAATAAATTAAATTATGAAAATAATAATTAACTCTTTGAAAACTTTTTTTAAAAAATCTGTTAAAATTAAAAAAGCTTTGGCTATGAAGAAAGTAAAAATTTTAACAAAAGCCTTTTGAGCCTCTTGCTAATTAATTCTTATAAAAATACTATGGTTTCATTATTATAAAATAATAAAAACCTTTGATCAAATCTCTATAATTTAATAAAATAAAATTTTAATTCAATAAATTATTTTAAATTTAAATTATCCTATTACACTTTTAATGAATTATCTTATTAAATTTTCTTTGAATATAAATCTGTTCTATAATATAGTTCATTATATCATTCTTATTTGTAGCTTTTTGTTTCACTAAAAATGTTACTAGAAATAATAATTATATTACCAAAACTGCATTATATTGAATAGAAAATAATACTGATAAATTTAGAAAAATTACTTTTAAAGGTTTTACCAAAAATCTTGATTCATTAATTACACTGTTTAAAAAAAACTTGATTATTTTAATAGTTGGCTATTATGTATATGAAGAAGATATAGAATATATATATATTAATTTCATATATTATTATATTCATTAAAAATATTGCAAATTTAACTCATACTTTATTATTTCTCTTAAGTCACTATAATTTAATCTGTTATAGTATTTTATTCTAATAATAAGTATAATCTTACTCTAGAAGATTTTCCAAATTCATCTTTCTTATTACTTTATTTGCTTCTGTAATACTGAATTCTTATATTCTTGACAATAATGAAAGTTGAGAAAGTTTCATATTGGTAAGATGTTTATACAATGGAATTACCAACAATAAACTTGTTAAATTTAGGGTTATTATATTATATATAAATGAAAACAATCACTATAGTGCTTTAAAAAATAATCTAAAAAAAACAGTTTTATCTGTTATAAGATAATTAAAACTTGAATCAAAATGACTTTCACATATTCTTACTTCTGATATTGAATAGACTTATCTGACTAGTGACTCCCAAGGTTCAAATATATTATCTAGTAGAAAGTATCTTTACAAGAAAAACTTAATACATAACTTGAAAGCATCAAAGAAAAATATGCTATACTAACAACTCAACTTTCTCAAAAAAGACAATTAATTTGCAAAATTCTCTATTTAAAGCTTCAAATAACAAAACTACACCTTCGAATTTTGTTGAAATTGTCTCCAAAATTCAAAAAGAAACTTTTTTTACTAAACCTTTTTGTGTAGAATCTACCTTACAAATTTTTGATAATAAGCCTAATTCACAAAATATGAATGAAACTTTTGCTTTTATTGCTTCTCATGCAAATGAAACAAATGCTTTTATTAATGATAACAATTTCACTAAATCTGTTCATTCTGATACTTCTATTTTTCAAGACGAAAAACTTAAAGCTAATAGAAAATGTCTAAGACTACTTCTACTTGCAAAAAAATAAAAACATATTTATTCTTATTTGTAATATTATTTTTTTTTATATATCTACTTCATTATATATACTTTTTAAAGTTAATTAATAAATGCTTTCCTTTGCAATAATCATAATGCTTATTTACTCGCATGTTCAACTTAATTACCTATTATATTAAAATCAATATACCATTTTTGAATCACTGTGATTAATATAATTGAAGTTTAAACTTTGATTTTACATATTTATATATTCAAGAATATGTTAATAAAAAGCAGTAAATAAATATAATTCACAACATACTAAATTAGTTTAATTCTGCCTCTTATATATTAAAAATAATATATTTTTAAATAATAAATATATAAGTTTTTTCAGCAGATAATAAAATGTTTACTTATTTGTTAGCTATTTACTTCATTGATGCAAAATATTTTAATTTTTCATGCATAATGCATTCAATAAAAATTAAATATACTTGTATAAAACAGACTATCCTGGTTATTTACATATTTATTTATTTATATCTTTTATTAATAAATTACTACTTATAATATAAAAAATAATTAAAATATTTTATGATATATTTGAAATCTTCTCAAGTACTGCCATATTTTTAATATAATTAATAACAATTAGTAATTATTGAGAATTATAACCCTCATTCCAAAATCCACTATTTTTAGATCTTCATTATTATATTAAATAAAAGGTTACTAATATAATAATTAAATATATAACTATATAAACAAATACCAAGAAATAAATTAGTTTCCCTTGTTATCTTTAAATTTCTTAATGTTTTCTTTATTCTTTATAAAATTCTTTGATACAAAAATAAAATAAACATTTGTAATGAACAATCATTTTATTTGTAAAATAAACAATTTGTTAATATACAAACTTTTCAAATTTCTGTAAAAAAAAAAAAAATTATATAACTGTTAAATTTCTTTACATAATTGCATATTACATTTTTTATTCTATACTTCATCAAATTATTATATTTTACAAACTCTGCTATTAACTAACAATATGTAACTATACTATTAACAATTAATTAGATCAATAAATTAACTTTTATAATTAATTTTTTTTTTTTTAAATATTAAGATGAGTACTTGTAACCTAGGATTTTATTGATAGTATATTTGGCTAATGGTTGCATTACAACTACAGGAAGCAACTATAGAAAGAGTGTACAACTAGCCATTTATACAACTTTATTCATTGTCTAATTTAAGTAGTCCATCTGAAGGTTCTACACTAGCTGCTATACCTGGAACCTGCTTATAGGTTCCCTATTTAACCACTCTGTTTTCATATCCACCTACCTACTTCTGCCTACTAATGATTCCAGTTGATGCTAGTGAAAATATACTATGGCCACTAAGTCTTTAAAGCAGTTTACTTATATAAGAAACATTTGACCTTGTACTAAACCTTTTAGAATCTTCTGTATTCTATTTTTACAATTAACTCAGTATTACTATAGTCAAGACCAATACTGGTAGTTAGGATGAACCATTAAATCACTATGTCCTTGTAGAATTTATCACAACCCCAGTACTGACTTTACAACATATTCTTACTACTTTGGTATTCAATTCAAGTTCCACCAAGCTGTTATTCCAGATAACCCAAAAAGGTAGAGTAAAACTATACCTTTGGTTTACATATTTGCTAGCATATACTCTTTTTTTTTGAAACTCAAAATTCTAGCAGCCTGGTTGGTTCATTCAGTCCCTTCTCAAAGACCAGCTTATTTGTCTAGTTTCACAAGTTCTAGCTCTGTTTCATAAGTTTAGTCTTTACAGTAGTACTGTTAAAGGTTTGGGTTATCTCTTTATTTGGGTCTTTCAAGTGGGCTTCTATTTTTCTACCTAGTTTCTGTGATTTACATGGCCTAAGAACTTATCTTGGGTTTACACCACCTGTACCAGTTTGTGTTCCCTTGTACAACATTATATGAGTGCCTAGACCTTTCAGTCATGCTAGTATAACACAGATTACAGATATTTTATCCCAACCAATCACAGAAAACAGTTAGCTATAATACAGAAAAAATACAAATTTTTACTGTCACTGAGATTTGAACTTTAGACTTGCCACTTGGAGGTTGACAATCTATTTACTTTACTAGATTGCCACACCTCTCTTTTACAATTGATTATTCAATATGCCAAACATCTTTTATTATACTGTATATTTATCTGTTTCGATCATTAATTATAAATTATAAACAAACTTTATTGTATTTCATTATCACTAAATTGATTTTATTTTAATTATAATTTAAAAACTGATTAATACAATATAAGATTATTTTCTTTCTGATTTTAGTAAAATAACATTGCAGACCTGTATGTCTAATAAACCATGCTTGTAATTGCATCTATGAATGATTTATAATTGAATTGCATTACAATAACAAGGCTATAAAATATCAATATGACTTATAATATAACAATAAATAACTAATGCGAGATAACAATCAATTATAATAATAATTCACAGTAATATGTTAAAAAAATAAAACCCATTATTAGACTAAGACCAAATAAAAAAAAAATCACAAGATTTCTTAAATGAATTATCAAAAATACACAAACAACAGGTTAAAATAAAAGTGATTATTAACTTACGTCAAAAAAACCCCCCAAAATTTTTAAATAAAATTATTAAATAATCAGAACATAAAAGCTCCTTTTTTGATTTTATGAATTTAGGATATAAACTAATAAAATAATTAACTCAAAGCACCTCTTCAAGAAACTTATATTTATAATTTAGAATATAAAAAAAGCAAAATAATTATTCTAAAACCTCTTGGGCCTTTTTATTTACATAAAATTATAAAAGTGCTGATTTTATTACCCTAAACTTTAAAAATCTTCAAGTTAAAAATAACTAAATAAATTATAAAAACATATCAAACTTACTAAACTCTACAAAAATATTGCAAAAAAAAAAAATGCCTGATTATAATATTTAAACTTTTTACCTTACCTCTTTTGCTGAAATATTAATACAACCTGATGAAGACTCTACTATTTCACTTACTAATCCATTTTTAAATTATATACTTGTAGAAATAAAATAAATCAAAATTTATCAAATACTCCTACTAATTTTAATATCTTTAAATTATTACTCTCTTTTTATAAAATTAATGATCTTTTATATCAACATTTAACCCCAACTCTTCATCATCTCATACATCAATTTCAAACAAAAATCTTAATAGATTATCTGAATATTCCTTGTATATATTGTTCTATTTTTATGTTAAAATTTTCTATACAATGAATTAACTATATTAAAGATCATCTATATATCATGTTATAAGCTTTCTCACTTCCTGTTCATACTAAAATAAATAATCAAAATGTCATTAAAGTTGCTGTTTGCAATGCATATAAAAATAAAAAAACATGTTGCTATCTTCTTATATTAGCTCACATCTCTCCTCAAATACATAATGTTTTTATAGTACATAGAAAATACTTCTCTTTTGTTTTCATGAATTGCTCACTAGATCAAACTGCAAGCACAAATTCTTACACCAACTACTATCATCTTGAAGGAACAACCAACTTATTACATAATTACAAAACTCTTCAAATATATTCTGGATTAATTGGATGTTATTTAAATATCAATGAACCACCAAACTGGTTTCATAATTCTTTAATTTCTGCATTTAAATTGCTCAAGCAAACAAATTCTTTTATTCATGAATATGCATCAGGTAACTATCAGACATTCAACTTCAACAACACCTATTCTTATTTCTTTACCTTTAGCCCAACAATTACTTCAAACTACTACTCATTTCAACAACATGTATCATAGTAATGTTTCTGATAGTTTATCTTATCCTCCTGATTTAGTTGTCCTAAATAATTCTTTTTCTCAAGAAATTTATGATGAAGATGCACATTATAGTCACCTATTAGCTAGTTAGATAGTTAGTACTGATAAACTTCTTACATTCAATAACCCTTATATAGAAGCTTTAATATTTTTTGACTTATTTTCTAATGGTCAAGGACATTATGAAAATATAAGATAACTACTAAATTTTCAATCTTCAGTTGACAGTTACAGAAAATATATAAAATTATGCCTACTTTGTCCTGATTCTTATTTCTGTTTTCATTGGTATTGGCCTTATTGGTCATATTTAAATCTACAAAAAAAGAAATTTTCAAAATCAGTATTGCATATTATCAACCTAAAATATTAAGCATGAATATCATTTAACAAGAGCAGATTTAATTACTAAAAGTTCTTATAACTTCCAAAACATTATAAACAAAACTAAAACTACTACAATTTCTTCAAGTCTTCGAACCACTGCATCGTTTTTTTAATAAAACCAGTATTAGGTTAATACTATAATAAATTCTTATGGTTTATCTTAGATTTTTTATACAATAACTATGGCCAAAGATAAATGACCTCACTTATATGAAATACTGAAACAAACTGACAATAATAATATGCTACCTACTAATCATCTATTATACACTTACCTATTTTTTTTTTTTTTTTTTTTTTTTTTGGAGTTAAGGTGAGGTCATGCCTCAGGTCTGTTTATTCGAACATATTGTTA
>CAJVQA010009689.1:0-11921 GCA_910591915.1 Cetraspora pellucida | reverse complement strand
ACACAGGGAGGATTTTCAAATTTTCTGTCAACACTGGGATTTGAACTCTGGACCTGCCACTTGGGGGTTGACAACCTAACCACTTTACTAGGTCACCACACCCCAATAGTAAAATTATTAAAATTAACTAAAAACTTATTAAATATAAATTTTTAAAGAGAATAGTAATTCTAGTATAGTAGTTAAATTTTTATCTTCTAAGTAACAGATCTAAAGTTCAAATTTCACTTATGATAAAATTTGAAAATTAATCTATATTACAGAAAAACTGTTTATTGTTAATCAGTTAGATTTAGGTATTTGTAGTCTTGAATACAACTAATTATATTCTACTTATTACTGAAAGCTCAAAGCATCTATATGAAGTGTAATGTTATATATATATAGAAAAATATTAATAACCAGTATTAAATAAGACTTTAGTGCAAATTTATGATAAGATCACCACATGTAGAAAACCAAAAAGCTGAAAAGATGAAAACTTACTTGAAAATTCTTGAATAAAGAGATAGTACAAATCTTTAACAATATTGTTAAACTAATAAAAGTCTAAAAAATTTTAATAAGAAATAGGCAAATGCAACTGGATAAAAAAATATATAGTGAAGCATATAACCAAATAGGCTGTCAGAACTGCTGATAAAAAAAGATACTAAGATATACTATACCAGACTATCTGGATTGGAAGTCTGAGAAGTCTGTCAGATTCTGAGTTAGATAGTAAAGAGATGAAGAAAAAAAGTCAAAAAAAAAAAGATAGATATTAGAGTTTAAATAAACTTTACAAGAGTAAAAATAGTATAACATAGTAATTAAATAGGTAATTCCTATGACTGCAAGAATTAGATAATTATAGCATATTATATAAAACTAGATTAGCTATATATAGAATACAGAAGGCCCTAGTAATGATGTTTTTGAGAATACACTGCATAAAATAAGATATAGAGTTCTAAAAATATGAGTAAAAGTATCTAAAACTTTTTGACTAATATATATACTAAAGATATTTTAGTAACATAATAAGAATTGCAATATAGAGAGGATGGTGATCCTGGTGTAGTGGTTGGGTTGTCATCCTTCAAGTAGCAGGTCTAAGGTTCAAATCCCACCTATGATGAAATTTGGTAATTAAACTGTATTACAGTAAACTGTTAGTTGGATTTAGATATCTGTAATCTTGAGTACAACCAATCAGGTTCTACTCATCATTGGGAGCCTAGAGCATCTATGCAAACTGTAATATTACATGTATATAGAGGAATGTTAATAACCAGTGTCAATAAGACTTCGGTGCAAACCTACTATAAGACCACCAGATATAGAAGACAAAAAAACTAAGGAAACAGAAGCCCACTTGGAAATTCCTAAATAAAAAATAGCACAAGCCTTCGATGGTGCTATTGGACTAATGGAAGCCTGAAAACCCCAATAAGGAATAGGCAGACATGCAACTGGATGAAAAGATGTGTAGAGGAGCATATGACCAACAGGCCACCAGAATTATCAGAGGAAAAAGATACTAAGTATACCATATCAGGCTATCTAGATTGGGAGTCTGGAGAGTCTGTCAGATTCTAAGTTGGATAGTAGAGAGATGAAGAGAAGAAGAAGTTGGAATGATAGGTACTGGGGTTTGGGTAAACTTTACAAGAGTAGAAATAGTGTAACATAGTAGTTAAACAGGTAATCCCTGTAACTGCAAGTGTTGAGTAATTATAGTATGTTATATAAAACTAGATCAGCTGTGTGTGGGATACAGAAAGCTTTAGTAATGATGCTTCTAAGGATACACTGCATGAAATAAGATATAGGGTCCTAAGAGAAATGGCTAAAAGTATCTAGACCTTCTTGACTGATGATTGTATCAGAGATGATCTAGTGACATAGTAAAGATTGCAGCACAGAGGTTTAAATAGGCAATGCCCCTAGTTGGTTGCAAATATGGCAGCTAGTGTAGAACCATTGGTGAACTACTTAAATTAGACACCAAAAGTGTACGTGTGGCTAGTTGTACTCTCTAATGTAAGGTGACTTCTTTGAGGCTTCAGCCACAAGTTCTTATGTTCAATTTACTAAATAAAACCCTAGGCCCAAAAGAGGCTCGTTTAATATCAAAAAAAAGAATTGCAGTATAGAAAGTTTAAATTAGCAATGCTCCTAGTTGGGTTGCAGATATGATAGTTAGTGTAAAACTATTAGCAGACTACTTAAATTAAATACCAAAAGTATATATATGACTAGTTGTATTCTTTAATATAAGATGACTTCTTTGAGGCCTTAGCTGTGAGTTTCTATATTTTAATTACTGAATAAAGCTCTAGTCTCAAAAGAGACTAGTTTAATATAAAAAAATTTTTTTAAATATTAGATTATAATATTATATAATAAAATTAACTTATAAATTTATATAAATTAACTAATTAAAGTATAATAACTTAGTAAAATAAATAAGTTTTCAACTTTCAAGTAGTAAATTATAAGTTTAAAATCTATTAATAGTAAAAATTTAAATAATTTCTATATAGTAACTGTTTTTAATAATAAAGTTAAGATATCTGTAAATACAATTATCTTAATAAGTAGTTGCGCAATGTTGTCACATAAAACCAGAAATGGAAGAAATATATACAGACACTATTTCAGGTATAGAAAATTATATTCTTTATTGCAATTCATTTCTGGTATAAGAAAATAAAAAAAGTTGATAGTACTTGCAATCTGAATATTGGTTTGAATTTTAGTAACTGAGTCTAAAAACCTATTAATGAAGTTAATATCTGACTGCTATATAGTTGGTTAGCTAGCATCACTCAGTTTTAATGAATCTAACTCAAAGTTCTGAAACTCTGCAAAAAACAATTAAAAATCTATAAAACATATCTGATTTAGAAATGATCAAAAAATTCTTTTGAATAAGTTCTTGACAATCAGTGATTATCATTTTATCTGCTTGATAAAAAATTCGATGAAAAAAAATAAAAATTACCAAATATTTAGCATTGAGGCCTTTAAATTTATATTGGGACACTAATTTTTGTGTTTAAAAAAACTTATTTTTACTATCCTTTGTTATAGCATCTTTGATTTTACAGATATATATGCCTATTTATATTTTTATTAAAATGATTGAATGATGAATAAGTCATGTGGACCAATCAATTCCAAGATATTGCATACAGAGGCATTTGTTCCTTTTAAAGTATTGTTCAGGGTGCTACACAAAGTCATAATGACAGATTACCCAATTATATGCTGAGAATCATATAAACACATTAACTTGCCTGTAAATCATACACTACAAGTATGTTGTACAAACTCTATTCCTGGTATATAACTAGTAAATTATAAAGCATTTGTGTAACAAATTATACAAAAAAATACAAACTAGCATTAAATAGTACAATAAGTCCTTATAATTATATAAATCTATAGAAATTAAAAAACAAAAAACAGAGATTATAATAAAGCAACTCTTTTTATTATACCAAAACTACAAAAAAACATTTAATTATTTCTCAACATTCTATTAAGTAAACCTTACTTGAACTCTTAAGTAAAGTTGCTCAGCACATTTTTTTTCTTCTAGATGGCTGTGTTTTATCTCTTAATAAAACTTGGCTGCTGAGAAAAGTTTCAACAACTAAGTTTTTAGTTATTGTCTATTTACACATACTTTTACTAATTAAATCTATCTTTTTACTTATTTAAAAGTTGTTCAGTTCACTGAGACGAACATTTTGATATATAATTTATTAAAACTAGACCAAAACTCATTAAGATACAAGCAAAAAGTAAAAACAAAATCTTGCCCTTTACAGGTTTTTTTATTGGCAATTTTAGAAAAACTTGCCAGGTTGCTCCAGAAATTTTACTTTTCTGGGACCTATTAGAATTTTCTAAACATCCAATCAGCTTTTCTGTGATCTAAACTCTTTTCCAAACTTTTTTAATTAGTCTAGAAACTCTTAAATAGACTAAATTTTTTTAAAAAACATATCTAACGAACTATTTTTAGACCAAAATGCCAACCTTAGTAACAACTGTATCTGATACCATTAACCTTAATTACTTTTACCAGAAGTGTCTTAAAAGCTTTAGAATTGGTATTCATAAAAATGCAGCAACCTCATCTCATCCTATTCTTACAAACAAACAATCCAAAAATTGCAATATTACTGAACTTAGAGGAAGTACTAAATTCAGTTACTACTTCAAAGCATCTGAATCTAGTTCTGTTGTCACATGTTTTGTAACAAATATCATATACATTTTATCTCAACAACCAATCAAACCTATAAACAACATAAAACTACAAATGTTATCAAAAAACTTAAAGACCAAAAAACCTTTGCAAATACAATTGCAAATTTTACTGAATTTGTTCTGCCTTTACCTACAGCATCACTATCACCTACTATATATAACCACCTCTGTGCTAAATGTAACTTACCAATTGGCTATAAAAAAATAAATAACCAACATTATCTGGCAACTGATACTACTTTATATAATAACAAATCTTATTATAAAGCCTATACTAGCATATAATAATTCACTCAACAATCAAGTGCTTCTTCTATATTTATTTAAAAACTTCAACAAATAATAAGCTTCTACAATCCACTTGTATCCAAACTTACTTTTACAACATTATCTAACAACAATAACAATACTACAAATAATATGAAACTAGACAACAATATCATTAATAATAATAATTAACAACAATACTAACAACAACAACAACCACTATTTCAAAACCCACCTTATTCTCAGAAACAACAACAACAATAGCAACAATAGCAACAAATAAATAACCAACAACAACAGCCAACACAAACTAATACTGCTAACAATTAACAAAAAATTAAAACCAATCCAACATTTGACTAGCTTGCTAATTTCTTAATCTCTAATAATATAAAAGACAAATCACAATTTCAAACAGAATTTTTAAAAAAAATTTTCAATTTTTTTAAATTCTATCTACATGATTTCTACTCTGGCAAAGAAATCAAACCAGAAACTTCTAAACAAAAGGCTCTTAAAACTAGCTTTTATCACATCATTTGCAAAATAACTAGAAACAAACCTAAATTCCTTACTGATTTTATTCAAAAAACTAATTCCAATACTAACAAAGCAATTACTATTTCTTTCAATATATTCAAAAAAACTCTTAAAAAACTTATTCTAGCCTTTACAACAATTCTTTTCACAAAACTCAACTACTCTAAAATCTTTGTTTCTTCAGCTACTATCTCTCTATATACCAATCAAAACTGTCTTTAACTCTGCATTAACTTAGCTTGAATTCATCTATATATCTCAAACAACTATTAAGCAATTGATTATATCAAATTTGCTGAAAACTTCCAACTCTGACCTAAAAGATCAATATTATATTAAAAGTATCTGACTTAGACAAAAAAAAACAATATGTTATAATTAGATCTGATAATAAATTCAATATTTATCTTGATTTTAATATTTCAAAAACACTCTTTTATCAGAAACTTAATATTCCATCTCTTGCAAACTCCTTAGACCATTTAAAACAATGGTTCAAACAATCTTTCCAATATACAATCAACAATTTACCCAAATACTTGATAAAACTAAAATATTTAACTCCTTAAAATATCAAATTTGACAAAAATTTATTCTTTATTTTTAAAAAAACCCTATCTACAGAAATACAATTTCAACAATCTCATAATTTATTAGAATGTCGAAATGAAACTATAAAACTAGCCAACTTTCATATTCTTATTTGTAAAAAAAAAACTTGTTCTTACATAAAAAAAACTGAATCCAAAAACAAAAAAAAGAACCAGAAAATACAAACCCATCTACTACAACTTCTCAATCTCAACTTCAACACAACTTTTTACAATTATTAAATAACATCTTTAAACAATCATATTCAGACTTTCTAAAACAAGAAAATGAAATCTGGAAACAACCTGAAATTGACTCATCTATATTCTACAAAAATAGTAAACATGAAGCATCTTTTAACAAACAAATCTCCATCTCTCTTCTTGATGAGTTCACAACAAAAATGGAAAAACCTGCTTGCAAAATTAACAATGTTTCAACCAATCCAAAACATTATAGCTACTATTTTTATTTATATTTAAATTTATACCAAAATATTACAGCACAAAACCAACATATTGACAAACTTAACAAACAAAAAGTAGTAGAACATATTACCTCTAAACCTACAAGCACTAAACTATTAGCAAGTGTTTTAATATTCTTTAACTCTCTTGACAAATCACTAACATATCTACAAATCAATACTTACTACTGAGAAACAGCTTATCCAGAGCAAAACAAAATATTATAAAACATTATTTAAAATGTTTTATTTAATACTTTTCTTAATTAAAGAATTTCTTTTCCTTAAGAAAACTCTTTTTCAATAAATCTGTCTTCTACTACTCCTATAGATGCAGCTACCACCTTACCAAAAGATACATCTCTAGTAGTTGGTAAGGAAAATAATGTAAGTGGGCAAATGGTAAAGCCTATTTATATGAAGGACCAAGTTAATAACAGTCAGACCCAATGTACAGAGCAAACTATGGCAACCTCTACAGCTGTGCAAGCTGAGCTTCAATAGTAAAAGACCCTGTAGAAGGCAACTCAACATTTCAAGTTCCTGTTTCTAACATTTTACTCCTTGCAGGAACAAACATATGCTATAATAAATTTCTATTATTATATAACCTACCTATTATACACTACTATATAACATTTGAGAATTTCTATTCTATTTTTGAAAACATTTCTTCAAGCATAGTTTTAAAATATCTATCAACCAAAACAAAACTGAACTACATATATACACAGACCTTTCAGATTTTATTCTTTATGAACACCATCTCATTCAACCTTTTTAATATGAACTTTACAAGCATTTACCTTTGTTAATAATACCAAATAGCACTTCATCCTATACTTATCTACCTTTACTTGACCAACTGTTTCTTGATAACTCATCTTTAGTACTCTCATCTACTAATCTATTATATCTTTTCAATTCTAATCATATAGCCACATCTTCTAACTTTCACTTTAATAATTATGCCCAATTCACCTTTCAAGTACTAACAGCTGATACATCTACACCTACCTTATATAAACTACTTCATCTATCAATATGCACATATAATATATGAGGATATAATGATAACTTAAAACAACAAACATGGGAGGACTACTGTCTATCTTATAATATTAATATTGCTAGCATTACAGAAACCAAAATTTTACAAAACAATACACATAATAAATTTCTATGATCTCAACACTTTACCTATTATTGGTCATGTACTGATAGTTGTAAACTAGAACAGCTATTATGATTCAAAAGCATCTTAAACCACATGTTCACAAAACACTTAACCTTCCTAGATATGCTATTACAATTGACCTTTTTTTTAAATATAACTTTAAATTTTACATTATATCAGTTTATTTACCTTGTGATGACCTCCAACTTAGACTTCTTATCCAGAACAACATTATACAATAGATTCAAAAAGCAAATACAAATAATATACAACCAATTGTTATGGGTAACTTTAATGTCTCTAACAACTTACAACTATCATTTATCAAACTCAAACCAATTCATTTTCTTTAACACAACAATATATATTACTTAGCAAAATACACATAATCTTTGTCTTCTACCTGGCATAGTAGCAGATATAGCAGTCAAATTAACTATATCTGGGCCAACCACTCTATTATCTGATATCTAACTTTCTATCATACAGATGATGTAAACCAAAGTATACTTAGTGATCATAATATATTTATATTATCCTGAAAATTTCCTTATACAATTACTAGTAAATGATGATTAGCAACCAAAGCTAAGTATAGAATATTTGGCTACAAACAAATGAACAAGACCTCTGGCAAAACTTCTTTGACCAATTTATATCCAATCTTAAAAACAACAATGCCTCCTTTACAACTAATATTATAGAATTACTTGAAGCCTTTTGGCACAAAATTCAAACTAGTATTATCTTAGCTGCTCTTCAACATATTCTGAATAAAAAATTTACTGTTTGTAACTTCCAATACATCTTTTCTTCCAAGGCATCAAAATTACACTCAGGACTTAAAAAACTAGACAATATTATTAGACAAGTCAAAGCTTCAATTCAGAACTACACTTCTATGTTTGTACTTTACAACCTAGACATTCACCAACTTAACTCTCTTTACTATCTCAATATATTAGAACTGTATCAAAATTCTAACCTTTTATCTGACTAGATATCTGCAACTAACACTGAATGAAAAACACTCTATTATACTAGAAACTTAGAAAATATCAAAAATATAAGAGAACAAATTAATGACAACATAGCTAAAAGGTGCACTAAACTTCAAAATAGTCCAACATCAATGCTTAATAGTATTCTTAATCAACACAAAGATTCTGTTAAGTTTGACAATATTGTTACAGGGTTGCAGCCTTCTTGGTACAATACAACCAAGTAACAAGATCACCTGGTATAGTGATTGACTATTGCAAATATATACAGAGTGAAGGTGTAGTAGTTTACTTTACTACATAGCAGTAGGCAAACAGTTCGAGATAATAACAGTATATAGATTAATTTTTTATTAATAACACACATAGTGATAACCTTGCTTGTAGGAATTACCCTAGAGAGAGAATATCACATTTTATTATTAAAAGGTCATTATGTTTGGGTTGAAGTGTAGAAACTTAAAATTGGCAGAAAAGAGAAAAAGGTACCCTTTATATATCTTTTTACTTAGTGGAGTAGTGGAGATTTGAGTGACATCTCTTAATACTGTACTTGGAATAGTGGGAATTGTGCAGAGGCAAGTGGAGTTTGTATAGGGATAGTTGGGACAATGTTTATATGTATTTGTCATTTGTACTTGAAACATTTGGAGCATGTGTCAAAGTACTTGAATCTGTGCAAAGACAGTTGAGGATTGTGTAGAGACACTTGAAATTGAGCAGAAACACTCAGGAATTGTGTTGGGATACTTGGAATTGTGCAAGAATACTTGAGAATTGTGAAAGAGATACTTGGAGTTTTGTAAGACAATAATGATATCATAGATGTTACCCAATATTATGTGTCTGTATCACACTTCTAACAGCCAATTAAGATCCTATTTTCTAACTACTATATACTATAATATAACTATGCTAATAACTAATAATAAATATAATATAAAATACAATAATAAATATATAACTACTACTAATAATATAATATACTATGCTATACTAAAAATCTACTTTGTAACAGTAGTCTTAGTATTAAGAAAACTCAATATATCTTTAGTAAACCAGCTTATTAACAAAGAAGACAACAAAATAATTTTATAGTAGCAGCTTAAATTATTGAGAAAAAATCAAGCAAAAAAAGACCAACAAGATGGTTTAAAAGAATTGAAGAAATTATACTAGAAGACAAGAGTAGTAGACAATTCAAACCAAAATTTATACTACTAGAAAAAAATAAAGAATTATCACTACAGATGACCTTAAATATGTACTTAAATAATAATAGAAAAAAAGAGTAGATTGTACTAAAGTTATTAAAAAAAAAAAAGAAGAAAACTTAGTAGTTAGAAAAATAGTTGTAAATACATTTAAAAAAGTGTTTACAAAATATTGAAAAACAAAATTATGAAAAAACAAAATAGATTAATTTTTGGAAAAGTATGATAGTTGTAACTTAGATCAAATTAGTGAACAGAAAAGTTGTAAAAGATAGAATAATAGAGAAGATATCCAAGACTCTCTGTCAAGACTTATTAGTAAGAAAGAAGTATCTAAACTCAAAGTAAAGCAAGAAATAATAAGTGAATTAGAACACAATAAGTTAATCAAACTAAACAAACATGAAAACCCAGTTAAAGAAACAGTATATGAAGATCTAGATATAGAGCTTATAAAGAAATAATGATTTAGTTAAGTGTTTAAAGAAGAGCTAGTTTATAAAAACCAAAGAAACAAACTAGAAAACAATGAAAAACTAATTTTTTATATAGATGGATCACTCAAGAAAGTATTAACAGAAAATCTGAATCTCCTTTAGTATAGATAAGCATATATAAATTATTACAAAATTATAATATATAAACTTAACTAATTTAGGTTAATTTATATTATAACTCTAATTTTAACTCTAACTATTTGTAAATTTGCTTAAATTAATTCAAAATAGTTAATTTATATATATTATAATTGTATAATAATTATATTTGCCTATCTATACTAAAGATCAATTGAAAATTCAATATTTAGTGATTATATAAGAGTAGGGTAGGTACAAGTAGATAGTAAAGAAGAAAAAGTAATTGATGAAAATACAATAGGTACATAAAACTGGTCTTCATCAACAAAATTAGAGTTGTTTGCAATTTGATATATGCTTATAATAATATCAAGAAATAAAAAAATCAAGATTTATACTAATAGCACAACAGCAGGTCTTGATAGAGAAAAAAGTTTAAGTTATACAAACATTAAATTAAAAAAAAAATTATAATTATAAAAGAAATATATTAAAGTTACTTAGTTTAAAAAAATTAGAATTAGACTTGGTTAAAATAAAAGATCATAGTTGTAACAAATAAAATAATAGAGCAGATAAATTAGCAAAAGATGATGATAAAATAGATAATTTTAATAAAATAATAAAAATACTATTTTTAAATTTAAATGTTTTGCTTTGCTAGGAGAATTTAGTAATTAAAAGTTTGACAAGAAAGTTTATCAAAAACATACTAGAACTTAAGATTAGAGCAGAATGAAGATTTATATTATTAATTCAAAAACAGATTCAAATTTAGAAAAAGAAGAACATAATTAGTTAACACTATGGTAAATCATTAAAGATCAAAGTGAAATAAAATGTATAAGTATGAAAAGAAACAAAAAATTAGCAATATTAATTAAATACATAAATGAAAAGCTATCTGTACTTAAGATCTTGGTACAAAGATGATCAGATTTATATAAAAATGCATTTTGTATACTATATAATAAAGACTATGAAGAAGATCAAAACCATCTAATGATATACAAAAAGCATAAAAAAGATAAGATAATACAAAAAATATAGCAATTGATTTGGCATAAACAGTACTTACAAAAGAAATTCATAAAAAAACAAGTAAAAAAGAATTTAAAAAACTTTTATAGAAAACTTTAAAAGAAGAAAAATTAGCAAGTAGATTCAAAATTATCAAAGGGCTAATACAAAAAAAAGCCAAGAAGATGGTACAAGATATTACATAATCTTTAAAGAAAGCCAAAAATTTCATAATAATATTTACAAATACAACATGAAATAGGTTTTTTGAAAATATATAAAAAAAATATTATGATATTATTGTTAATTGGAAAAAATTAGTAAGAATTAATACTAAAATTAAAAAGAAAGAAAATAACAAAAAACCAAATTTTTCAAATAAAAAAATACAGAAAAAAGAAAAGGTTACAAATATAGATAAACAAAATCAAGTCATAAAGAGAGAAAATAAGAAGAACAAAGTTCAAATTTGAGAAATATAATTTGTTTCAGTTTTTAGTTTTGTAAATAAAAATATAAGACCTTTTTTTCAGAGTCTTACTAGCTAGCTTAATATAGCCTTAGACTAGTGATAATTTTCTGATCTGTATAACAGACTGCTTCTAGATACTTATAGAAATAATCAGGAGATATAAAACCAAAATTTAAGTCAACTTTGTATAATATATATACAAGAATCTTAATAAAGATGAATAACAAAAAGGGTGTGGTGACCTAGTGAAGTGGATAGGTTGTCAACCTCCAAGTGGCAGGTCTAGAGTTCAAATCCCAGTGACGGCAAAAATTTGCAATTCTTTCTGT
>CAJVQA010009688.1:0-11922 GCA_910591915.1 Cetraspora pellucida | reverse complement strand
ATGTTTAGTATATAATTTGATGATATGCTATATTTGATCTATAGAATAGACCAAATGTTAATTTTGTAAATTGCTTGACCAATAGGAGGGCATGTATTAGAGTAAGTATATAGTTGATCTAAAAGTTCACAGAGGCATAAGTAAGTATAGTTTCTATGAAAACATGTATGCCTAGTTGCTAAGTTAGATGGTATTGAAGGTTTGTTAATTGGTTGAGATTGAGTTCTATTTTGTTGTTTTTTTCAACTAGAAAAATGAATACAATATGTTTTCTATAATTGTTCATATGATTGTTTATTAATATTAAGAAGGATATTGATAATAACTTGAAAAACAGTTTTATATGATATGTCAAAGTTTTAAACTATTGATATAAGTAAACATTTTCTTATTATTAAGAATATTGTTTCACAAAATTTTTATGACTTTGTACTATACACAAAAGTTAACCAATTAATTAAACTTAGCTCTATTTATATTACTAATATGTTTTAAAATTAGTTTTTTTGTTTGATATATTTGTTTATAACTAATAACTTTAAACAATCGATAGGTTCTAGTCTAGGCTTTAATTCTACTTGTCTTTATAGAATTGTTGTGATTTAGTTTTTCTACTAATAGAGCTCCTAAATAATAACTATAAGCTAAACAGTATATCTGATTATAATTAAAGAGGCATACAACTAACTAGTATGCATTAGTAATTTTGATGTAATAATTTTCTATGTTAATATAATAATCATTGGTACTGTTACAAAAAAAATTTGGCTTAATGCATTAAGCAGATCTATTTTTATTTTTGTTAATAAATCATCATTTTAGATTGTTAGTAACATATATAAAGTTTTATATTAAGAATAAGAGTAGTACTATTGGCTTTACAGATAATAGTATCTGAACATTGTACTTGTTTACAAAGGTTCTGTAATTTAAGGACTTTGTAATAGATTTGTAAAGTAACCCATATTGGTAGGTTCTGTAATAGGTTTATTGTTGTTATAATTATTAGAGATTTATTTAAAAAGTATAAAGAAAATTAATATCAAAAGAAGACATTTCTTTGACCTTTTTATATCTGTTAAATTTCTTTTTATACTTTTATACCAAGCAATCTTTGGCACAGTAATTTGTAATTTGTTTAACCTATGCTGTTTCTTATTAATTTCATTTAACCTATATTGTTTCATACTTAATAATAGTTAAATTTGTTTAATATATGCTTCTTTTTTATGTTCTATTTAAGGTTATATTGTTTACAATATATGTTAAATAATTCTGTTTTAAAAATTGGGCAAAATTTGTATAACTACATGTCTAGTCTGTTCTATTTTTGTAATTATAATGTTCTTTGTATCTTTCTTCTCTTAAAAAGTAAGATTTCTAAATCTTATTTACTAATTTGTTTAAAATTAGCATCTTTGTTTTGATTAGTCTATTTATTTCTAAATTTAGCAATTATATTATTTCTGTTGTAATTGTTCTTTATCTATCACTGTAATTCTAATTTTCTGTATATTTGTTTTTATTATTTATTTCATTCAATTTTTTCTGTGTTTTGGTTTACAAAACTTTTTATCTTCTTTTCTTTTTTTATTAGTTTCCTTATTAAAAAACTTTTTTTATTAATAAACTTGTTTTTTTATTTGTTTTTTGCTAAGATGTATATATCTTTTAAACTATAAGCTTGTCCTGCCTAATATTAAAGAACTTTAGAATAAGACTGGTCATCTATTTGGATGAGCTAGACAGATAATCTGTTTTGGTCTTAGTAAACAATTTTTCTTTTATTATTTTCTTTTTTTTTCTTGCAGTTAGGTGGTAGTCAACACCTAACTGCTTTCAACATTTTTTATTTTATTGTTTTAAGTATATTATTTAGAATATATTTTCTAACTTTTTGTTTTATAAATGCCTTACTAAAACAAAAATCAAGCAACTTTTGTTTGTTTGTTTTCTTTTCAAAATCAAGTTGCAAATTTGAAAGCTAAAATAAGTAAAAGAACTTTACTAAATTTTGAGATAATCTAACAAGAATGGCAATGAAATACTATTCACAAGCAGGTAGTTATTTAAAGAAATTTGCTATGAGTTCAGTTTGCAAATTTAAAAAATAAGGTTCAGGAATTGCAAAGAAAATTAAAAGAAAATGAGAGTTAAAGATATTTTTATAATATTTTGTAAATAATAATAATAATAATAATAAAATTTTTATATTAAATATAATCAATTTTTTTTAAAAAAAAAAAAATTTTGTACTAAGTTTTTATAATTAATAAAATAATAATTAATAAAAAAAATAATAATAAATAATAAATAAATAATATTTATAAAAATAATAATAAAATGTTAGATTTCATGAAATATAGTTTTACTAATAATTTGTAGTTTTTAGTTTCATTATTCATGATATTATTCTAAATGATTACTATTGTAATATCTTTGTAAAATTTGTTCCTTGTTATTGAAAAGTTGATAAGCACTATTTTCTAACTTAGCATAAATAGTAAATAGTCTAGTTCTTTTATTTTTAAACTTTGCAAAATATGAAGTTTTTAGATTTTTTCATTAGATTAAAACTTTATTTCTAACTTCAAATTCTTTTAGTCTTAGTCTTTTGTTATATCTTTCTTTTTAGTTTTTTTATGATGCTTCTGTATTTCATCTGACTTGTTCTTGTACTTCTAGTAGTTTGTTTATTAAGTTAAAAGCTTATGACAAAATACTGATCTCTTTTGAGAATTTGTTGATATTTTTTTATATATCAGAATATAAATTATTAATAAAAAAACAGTGTTTTCTGTAAATTACAGCTAAGCACTAAGATATTAAAAGTAGTATCTGTTAAATTATTTGGCATTATAAGTAAAAAGCTAGAAAAAAAATTATAAAACAAGAAAAAAAAGATAGAAAAATAGTCTTCTAAGTTTATTTCTACATTGGTTTTATTTATTAGCAGAATTAATTCTATAAATAATACAGTTTGTTTTCTATAAGTTAGTTAAAAAAATATATATTCAGTAGTAACATGCTTCTTAGTTTAATAAACAAACAATATAGCAAAAAGATTTATATTTCAATCTTCACTAGTTTCTACTTTTGCTAATAATTTATATAATGTTTTATTTAGTTTTTCTACTATACTGTTTGTTTATAGATAATATAATAATAAAAACTTATATTTTATAAAAATGTTTTTACATAGAACTTGAATTATTTTATTTCAAAAGTTAGATCCTTGCTCTGAAAGCATAATCTTAAGTATTTTATGTCTACAAACTATTTTATAAAGATAAATTTTGCAAAAATTAAAGTATTTGCATTTGGTACAAATTAAGCTTTTGCTTATTGAGTTAAATAGTTTGTTGCAACAATAATATATTTATTATTATAAATAATAATAGGTAATAGTTCTACTAAGTTAATTCTAATTTTTTCAAAAGCTTGTCTTATTTTAATAGGATGTAAAGATTTTTTTTCTAGTTTTGCCTTTTCTTTAATATTGATTATAAGTTTTTATATATTTTTTAATATCTTTATATATTTAATTCTAATAATATCTTTCTAAGATCTTATAATATATGATATTTATTTCTAAATGTTTTGCAGTAAAATAACTATACATTATATATAAAATAAGGTCTACTTCTGTTTATTTAATAACTTTAAATAGTTTGTTTATAGATTTCTTATTTTTTTATACAAAAGTCCATTTGAATTATTAAATATTTAGCCTAATTAATAAGTTGTTTTTATTAATAAGTAGTAAAATCTAAATGTATAGTGCTGAAATTTAAATAATTAAACAGATTATGATATTAATTTAAGTTTATTATTTAAATTTTTATGTCAAAGTTTCAAAAAAACATCTACTTTAAAGTAAATTCTATCTAGTTTATGAATAATTGTAAAGTAGTAAGATTAAAGTTTCAAAATCTAGTATTTAATATATTTTTTAAATTCTACAGTTTTAAGTTATTTTAATACTAAGTAATCAGTTATTAAGATAAATTCTGTAACTTTTAAATAATTATGAAAATGTTCAATAGCTCATACTATTGCAGTATATTCTAATTTTATAGCAAAATAATTTTGTTCCTGAGGTAACAAGCTTTTACTAGCATAAGCAATAGAATGTTTTTTATTATTTTTATCTTTCTGACTTAATGTAACTTTAAAACTATAATATGAAACATTTGTAACAAGTATAAATCTCTTGCTAAAATTAGAATAAGCTAGTATAGATGCAATAGCATGCTTTTCTTTAAGTAATTCAAAGGTTTGTTATTGTTTATTTCTCTAATAATAAGGTTTATTTTTATATAAGAGTTTGTTTAAAAGTTAGACTATTGCTAAAAAGTTTTGGATAAATTGTTTATAGTATCTAGCTAAACCAAGAAAAAATCTTAATTTAGTGATATTTTTAGAAGATTAAATCTTTTGTATAGCATTAATTTTTGCAAGGTCTGGGGCTATTTCTTTTAAGCTAATAGTATGTCTTAAGAAGAATAATAATTTTATTCAAAAGCTGCACTTATCAAGATTGAGTTTTAATCCAGCATTTTTAATCTGTTAAAACACTATTTATAAATATTTTAAATGATTCTCAAATGGTTTTGAGTATATATTGGTATCATTAAGATAGATAACAACAAATTTCTATGCAATTTCTTTATATATTCTGTTTATAAGTTGTTAAAATATTGCTAATGTATTGTATAATTCAAATAGCATTATATTAAATTTATAAGTGCTATATTTTGTAATAAATGCAGTTTTTTCTCTATTTTTTAGATCTATCATAATTTGTCAATAACTACTAGCTAAGTCTAAAGTTGAAAACTATTGTAATCCAGATAAGGCATTTAATATTTCTTGTATTCTTGATAGAGAATAAGCATCTTTTTTAGTTATATTATTAAGTTTTTTGTAAGCTACACAAAATTCTAACATTCTATTTTCTTTTATACTAAAACAACAGATAATGTTTAAGAGCTTAGGAGTGTGGTGATCTAGTGAAGTAGTCAGGTTGTCAACCTCCAAGTGGCAGATCCAAAGTTCAAATTTCAGTATTGACAGAAAATTTAAAAATCCTTTTTGTATTATAATTAACTGTTTCTCATAATTGGTTAAAATAAGATACCTGTTATCTGTGTTGCACCAGCATGACTGGCAGGTCACATAGCATTTGTGTAACAGTTACATGACATTGTTCTTTGAGACAAGATCTGTAATTACATAAAGGAATGCAAACTAGTACTAAGTGATGCAAACCTACAATAAGTTCTTGTGGCTATGTAAATCATAGAAATCAAAAGAAAAAAGCCAAAAGTCTACTTGAAAGACCTGAGTAAAGAGGTAACCTGAACTTTTGATAGTGTTACTATAAACACTAGACTTATAAAATGAAGCTAGAACTTGTGAAACTAGGCAAATGTGCTAATCTTTAAGAAAGGACTAGATAAACTAACCAGGTTACTGAAATTTCCAGACTTTATAAAAAAAGAATACATGTTGACAAACATATAAACAGAGGTGTATAGTTTCAACTTACTTTTTTGAACTATCTGAAATGGCAGCTTGGTAAAACTTGAATTGAATACCAAAATAGTAAGAATATGTTGTGAAGTCAGTATTAGAGTTGGGGTAAATTCTACAAAGGCATAGCAGTTTAATAGTATGCTCTAACTGCCAGTATTGGTCTTGATTATAGCAATACTAGGTCAGCTATAAGAATGAGATATAGAAGATTCTGAAAGGTTTAGTACAAGGTTAAAGGTTCTAAAAAACTGCTTTAATGACTTAGTAACTATGGCATATTTTCACTAGCATTGGCCAGAATTATTGATAGGCAGAAGTAGATAGGTAAATATGAAAACTAGAGTAGTTAAATAGGAAATTTACAAGCAGGTTTCAGGTATAGCAACTAGTGTAAAACCTTTGGGCAGACTACTTAAATTAGACAATGACTAAAATTGTACAAATAGCTAGTTGTACACTTTTTCTATAGTTGCCCTCTATGGTTATAATGCAACTATTAGCCAAATATACTATCAATAAAATTCTGAGTTGCAAATACTTAACTTAATATTTAAAAAATAAAATAAAAAAATAATGTTTAAGAGCTTTCTAATGGTTGAATTATATTGCTTTTTAGTATTTATTCAATTTCTTCTTTAATAAAGTTCTGTTTATCAAAAAATATACTATAAAAGTGTAATTTAACAGGTAGTATATTTTCTATATAGATATGATGTTTAACTTTATTTGTTCTGCCAAGTTTTGTAATATCTTTGATAAATAAATTAGCAAATTTATTTAATAAGTTTTTTAAACATTGTTCTTGTTCTTTAGTAAATAGTTTTATATTTACAATATTTGTTTTCTTTAAAGCATATTTTTTATATAATATTAAAGTATCTATTGTATATACATGTTTTTCTTTTAATGCATTTCTTTGCTAAGCCTATTGCAAAGCTTCTTCTTTTGTTATAATTCTTTTTCAAATAATAATTCTTTAGCATTTTTGTTTTTTAGTTCTTCTAAGTCTTTTATATCTTTTTAGTTTATTAAATCTTTTGGTTTTTTTGGGTTTTTTAAATCCTCTAAACCAGATAGTTTTTGATCTTAACTAGAATAATTCAAAAATTTTAAAGTGCAAAAGTTAAATGAAAATAATAGTTTGCTTATTTTTAGTAATAAGTTATTTGGTCTTGAAAAAATTCCATCTTTTTTTTTTTTTTGAATTCCCACTTGCCTGGTCGCTAATGGGTCGCAGTTGGCGGCTATTTTATTAGTTCAATTTTTAAGTTCATGTGACCTTCTATCAGGACCCCACCTACATTTTACATTTTATTTATATACATTTTACAGTACTATCTATGTACTAATTTTTGTGTTCCTATTACCCTGGAATTTCATCGGAACTATTCCTAATCGGGGATTCCTTTGTTCTATTATTATCCTCAGCCCTCTAATCATCACAGCCTTCTTATGTCAGGTCTGTCACCATTTAAGGATCTGGGTACCAAAGATCTTCCTATTTTTATAGTACATCCCCTGCTGTGGTTAATCAACAATCGTAGTTCTAACTCAGTTTTTCGTCCCCTGTTGGACTTGAACTGGCAACCTTGCGATTGGTAACCTGGGAGCAAAACCACTTTGCTATTGACCCGCAGATCAATTTCATCTTTTTAAAATTGTTCTCTAGATGTTAAATTTTGGCTTCCAATTTAGCAATAATTTGGTTTTTTTTATCTTCTTTTTTATCTTTTCTTTTCTTAGAAATAATGTTTTTACTTATTTCTATAAGTCCTATAATAGTAATTTCTTCTGGTAACTCTACAACTTCTATAATGTTTTCTTCTTTTGAAATAGTTTTTTTAGCAAATGTTAACTTATTTAATTCTTAATAACATTTATCACAATACTTTGGTGTTCTTTCAATTCTGTATATTGTTTGGCAAAAAGATATTTATAGCAAAAAGGTACTTTTTTTTAAAAATTCTTTTTTAAATGTTTTACTGCTTTTAAAATATCAAAGTCTAAATAAGCAGTATTAAAAAATTCATCTAAAATTTGTTGTAAGGTAGCTTCTTCTTCTTCAGTAAGGTTTACTTGTTTTGTTTAAAATAAGATAGTGTTATAAAATAACTAACTATATGGAGACAGCTCAAAAGTCTTCTAGAGTTGTCATGCAAAGAGAAAAAAGACAAATAGTTTAGCAAAGTAGAAGAAAAGATATTAAAAACATGAACAAGTAGAGAAGTATATAACCAATACAAGATTAGTGACTACAACACATAGGCACTAATAATTAATTAGACAAAGATATCAGAAAACAAAAGAAAGAGAAAGTGGATTGTACATAGACCAAAGCATAATCAGCAACTCAGTAAGATATCTAAGAAAAAAAAGAAAAAGATTTTTGCCAAGCACTGGCTATTACAAAAAGTAGAAGGCAAGATATATACTAAGATAAATAAATGTAAAGTTTGTAAGAACAGGACAGAACAAAACATAGATAATTGCAAAAGGTGAATAAGATAAAATAATAACATAAAGGCAGTTTCAGAAACATTAGTAAAGAAAGGCAGTAATAAGATTAATACAATGTTAGAGTAAATGCTAAAAAACAGAACAACAAAAAATAGAAAAAAGAAGAGAGAGGTCTAATCAAACTTAAACAAGTAGAAGAACTAGAAATAGAATTAATTAATAAACAAAAATTTAATAGTAAAGTTACAAATTACTTAATAAAAGCCTTAACAAAAAACAAGAGAAGAAACAAAAACAAATATATTCTTTATACAGATAGTGTATTATATAAAGAGGAAAAGAAAAATAGTATAGAAAATATAGGCATCAGTTGGGTGCAGGTTAGTAACAGAGAAGACTGACCAGAAGAAAAAATAGCACTAGGACTTGAAGGTTGGCCCTCAGCAACAATAGCAGAATTAGCAGCAATATGGTTAGCAATCCTAATCATATCAGAAGAGAAGCATATAAAGGTATATACAGATAGCCTTGCAGCATTAAGACATATTAACAGAGCAATTTAAAAGATAGAAGATGACAAAGTTTTGAAAAAAAAATATGTAATATAGATAATAAATATTGTTGGTTTACTCAAAAGCAAGAACAATAGAATAGAACTAGTTAAGGTTAAAAGTCATAATAATAACAAGTGGAATGACAGAGCAGATTTACTTGCAAAAAAAGAAGCAACATGTGGAAGGACAATAGTTACAGAGAAGATCAAGTATGTTACAATAGAGTATCATTTAGAATAGGAAAATAGAAAAGTTGATATACTAGCAAGACTTTTATATAAAATAGTCACAAATGCCAGAATTGGAGCTAGTTGAAGAGAAACAAATCTAATTCAAGCACTAGAGCCAGAAACTAAGAACACTTGATATAATTAGTCAAGCTTTTGGAAAGAGATGAATAGAACAAAGAGTGTATATTGTACAACAAGAAAACTCAGTACAAGAAAAGCAACAGTGATCAAATGTATAATAGATAGCCTACTAACACTAGAAGAACTAAATAGAAGAAAGCTAGAAATATATATAATGACTAACTGCCAAGTATGTCAAAAAGGTAAAAAGAAAACCCAAGCATACTTAGCAAGCTGTATTGAACAAAGAAGCTTGTGGAAGAGAATTCAAAAAGTAGCAATGACAGCAGTTTAGAATAGCTTAAAAGAAAATGAAAAGATTAGAATCCTGTCTCTAGTGCTATATAAGGTATTTTTTAGGAAGACAGAAGCATAAGAAATTACAAACAGAACAGCTTTAATAAAAAGACTAACAATAAATGAATTCAGAAAAAGGATCAGTCAGATTCTAGATAGGCAGGCAACACAAAAATGCATAGATATAGTAACAAGAACAGTATGGAATAAATTCTATGACCAAGTATAAAGAGTTTGATGTAGAAAAGTACAAGAATAGGAAAAAAAAATTAATATAACAGGCAGAATAAAGAAAGGTGCTTAAACCAAAAGAAGATTAGAAAAGAAAACAAAAAGAATAAGATAACAAAAAAGAAAGAAAGCAAAAAAAAGCAAAAAAAATAAACTGAATAAAGAAAGAAGCTTGGAAGTCAATCGATATGCTTGTTACAGAAAAGAGAAGACCTTTCTGGTATGGCTTTAAGTAGTTAGATGAGCAGTCTATCTTTAACTAAGATAGTGCAGCAGGTTGCACTTAGGCACCAATAGGGTGGCTGAGTAATGCTAGACTTGAGTATTGAGAAATTCTATGTAATTATAGATGTATATAGTTTCAAGAATCTTAATAAAGTACTAGTGTAACTGTTTAAGGTATAAAAAAAAAAAAAAAAGTATGCAAGATATAATATATAACAGTAAAGAAAAAGTATAGAATATAGTAACAGAATAAAGCTAAAGCTATTAACAATATAACTAGTAAGTCAAGAAACTTATACAAAAAAAAAAATATAGTAGCAGAAAAAGATACTAAAAGTATAAACAAAAAAAAAGAAAAAAGGTTAAACAATAGAGTAGTTAAAAGTAAAAACTACTAAAATAAAAATATAATAAAGCTAAAAACACTTATAATGCAATTAGTAATTCAAAAAAGCAGTTTTAAATGAAAGCACTTAGAAGATGAAATAGAAATAATTAACAAAAAAAATAATAAAACCAATAAACAAGCAAAGATGCTTTTGAATAAAACAGAAAAAAAAATCTTAAAACCCAGATAAAAAAGCAAGAATAGAAAATAAAATAGCATTGCTAATAATAAAATATAGTATATATGATTTAATAACAGAAAAGTTAAGAAGACTTATACTTTTAAAATATTAAAATAGCTTAAATAAGGAGTTAATAACAAAAAAAAAAAACTGAAAATAAAATTCAAAAAGATATTTATGTATCAAGATAGGTACTAAAAGATATAAATAATTATATATAAACTAATAAAAGTAAGTTAAAAAGCTTTATATAAAATAAAATACTAAAACAGAAGCAAAAACAAAAAAAACAAATTGAATATAAAAAAAGTTTGTTAGTAATGCTAACATTATGAGATTTACCAAAAGATACAAAATATAGAAAATTTACAAGTTTTTATAAAAAAGCAAGAATTTTTAAATAAAAAACTCTTAAGAAAACTAAGATAGCAGTAATGCAAATTACTGAATGAAATTAAAAAAGACTAAACTCTCTAATGTTAAGTTGGTTGGTATATTTTAAAAAAAGATTAATGTCTAAAATTACATTAGAAAGATTTAATTTAAAGATGCTAGAAGAAAGAAGAAAATACAAAGCAGCACTAAGTGAAATTTCAAAATCAGTACTAGAATCAATATTGTTAAAACAACCAAGGCCATTAGGAGTTAAAACAGTTTTTATATTTAATAATAGTAATGGCAACAAAAGAAGCATAGCTTTTGCTTACTTTAGATTTGAAGAAAATTGCCAGAAAGTGAAAGAAAAAAATATTTTTTATTATTATAACAAGTTGTTTTAGTATAAAGAAAAACAAATATTGCAAAAAGAAACAGAAATAAATAAACTAAATTAAGAAAATACAAAAAAATATTTTAATAAAAGACAAGAAAGAAGATTAAGTTTTCAAGTTATTTATAACTTTGAATATAAGAAGACAAGATTATCTAAATCTGAAACAAGTAGAATAAAAAATAAAAAAAATAAAAATAAAAAACAACAAAGAGTACAAAAAAGAAATATTAATTATGCAGCATATTAAAGAATATCAAAATATACTACAAAAAAATACTTAAAAAGCTTAACAATCTGGACAATAAATAGGTAAATATTGTTTATAACTTCTAATAAATATTTTAGTTAAATTAAATAATCTTGATATAAAAAAATTAGATGTTTCAAAAATAGCAAAAAATAGAAAAAAAGATTTTTATAACTAAGAATTAATATACAAAGAAGCATTATTAATAAAATCAATTAGAAAAAGCAACCTAAAGTTAAATATTGCATATCATAATATTAATAATATAAAAAGCAATAAGTACAAAATAGAACTAATATATGAATAGGCTTTGGAAAATAAGATTGATATACTAGATTTGGCAAAAATAAATATTAGTAAAAAAAAAGATTTTTTATAATAAAAAATCCAAATAGATATAGAGAATTTTGGTTAAAAACAAGTTTATCAAAAAAAAAAGCCCAGATGTAAGAATTTTGATAAATAAAAAATAGAAAAGACATCTAGGACAAATAAACAAAGTTAATAAATATATGATAGTAGCAAACTTCATATTTAAACAACTAGAACTTATAGTTATAATAGTATATATGGGGTGTGGGTCCCATAGCTTAGCGGTTAAGCTTCCATACCCTCCACAGTCAAGGTCAACGGTTCAAGTCCGGCTGGAGGCAAAATCGAAAGATTTTAGCTTCTGTAACCT
>CAJVQA010009687.1:0-11922 GCA_910591915.1 Cetraspora pellucida | reverse complement strand
TTGTTGCATAGTTGAGATGCTTAATTCCTTCATTTGTCCTATAACTCCTTGCAAATCTTGAATTATTTCTTTTTCTTCATCACTGCCTTCTTTATTCTCTTTTTCCATGGTTAGTGCTATTTTTATTTCTTTAATTTCTTTTGTTTTTCCTGTTCTTTCTGATTTAATTTTTTCTTTAGATGTTTCTCTCTCGTTTGCATTTTCTTAATAGTTGAATGATCTTGGGTTTATGTCTATTGTTGCTAATTTTGTTGTCCATTCTTCTACAATACTATGTGACACTATGCATACTGCTGCTATTTTAAAATTTGGCTATATCTAAGTAGATCATCTGGTGTTATATTTTTTGAATCATAGACTGCTAGATCTTTTGCTATATACTCTAAGTTGTTTGGCTTATTTATCAGCTTTAACAGGATTGAATCTAGTATTTTGCTATCTATATATCTCCTATTTCTATCACCGAAGCCTCTGATATGTTGTATTAGGCTTGTGCTACATGGTAGCCCCAATCTTGTTTGTCTTTTTTTTATAGTTTTTTTTGATGTTTATCTATCTGCTTGCTATATGTGTTATACTTACCTATTGTTTCCTAATTGGGAGGGTCACTAAAGCCTTGTACCCATGTGATCAATTATGCATATCAATTATCACAATGTGATTATTGATTAATTGATTAGATATGTACATATAAATAGAAAGTTTTTAATTAAATTTTTTTTTTTACACTTTATCTTGATTTTTTTTCGCACTTTATATTAAGTTTTTATAACACCCATACGTATATATATATGTTTTTCTTTTTTTTACAGTAATTTTATGTAGCATAAGCTAAAGTTTAGTGTCTTTTAGAAAAATACTTCTCAGTATCGGTTATATCTCTGTAATTAAGAGAGGCTACCATTACGTATTAAAACTTGCATTTAGAAGCCTTTATATATATAATTATATATATATATATTAATATTGTTTTTTTTTTTTTTTTTTTTTTATATATAAATATAATTTGGATTTTTTTTTTTTTATAAATATTTTATAAACTTAAATATGAATTTAGCGAATTTAACCTCTAACAAAAAATATAATATTCTTTTTAACATTAATCAACCTGTTACAATCCTACTAAGAGAGCTTGACAATGAGTAGTGGCCGCTTGTGACCAATATTTGGACACAATTTAATTATAAAATCTATAATAATAGAAATTCATGGAAAGTATATACCTGCTGGTTTACCAAGCACAGTGAATCAAGTGTCCGAAAAGAGGGGATATTAGTTGAAAAGCGTCGAAAAACCAAGGTTTGCCCTGCTAATCAATGTTTCACAAAAATCAAAGTATTTCAGTTGGTTACAGAACAAGAAGTACAGGTTGAATGATATTCAAATTCACCTGATCATGCACATACTTTGGAGGATAGTAAAAGGCTTAAATGTTCAAAGGCTGTTTGAGTTTTAGTTGAGCAAGAAGCTGTAAAGAACTATCTGCCCGCAATGATAACTAGTGCTGTCAAAGAATATGGCACAATGAAGTTAGGACTTGGTGAAAGTGTAAAGGAGTTAAAATGCAAGGAGGTCACCAATATTAAATTCAAGATTCAAGGGTCTCAGAACACTCCTCTTATTGGTAATCCACGACCAGTGTTAGATGTTCGACAGGTAATTTTTTTTTAAAAAAACTGGGAGTACCAGGTTGAATACTACGAAATTTCTCATCAGCATGCTTGGGGTTTCATTTTTGTTTACAAAATTCAATTAGAGAAGCTTCAATGCTTTGGATGGTTAACTCTTCTTAATTCTACATATAAAACAAATAGGCACGATTGGCACCTGTTCACATTGTGTATTCACGATGGTCATGGTTGCTGGAATATCGGTAGGCATTTTTATGTAAATAAGGAAGATAGTATCACTGTAGCTAAGGCATTAAAAATGATTAAAAGTTTAGGATGTTCATGGAAGCCTCGTTATTTTCTTATTGACCAAAGTAATATAGAAACCAATGCTATTAAGTTAGCTTTTCCGGGCCTTCAAGTGGGGGAACAGGAATGTAGTATTATTTTTTGTACCGTTCAAGTTATGAGGACCTAGATGAATAAGATGTATCATGTAAAAACCAGAAATGAAATGATTAGGGCAATGCATAAACAAACAAGAACCAGCTGTGAAGAGGTTGTTCAACAGGCTGTTAACAAATGTTCTGTTACTGCCATTCAAAAATATATAGTTCGAAATTATGCAAAAAATACTCACCAATGGGCCCTTTGGGCCTGTTAACATTCCCCTCTTCTTGTGCAAGTAACATCCACCAACCCTTTGGAATCATATCACAGTGAGCTAAAACGAATGACCTCTCCTCATCATGGTTTGATTGGCGCCTGTCATAACATTGTAGCACTTGATGCAAAAAGGTGGTCATATGCTGAATTTGTGGCTTTTGAATTCTATACCAAAAAATATCAGCATTTGGTATTGATCATGAACTCCTTAATGAGATCCATAAACTTCCCTATCCTGTTCAAAAAATGATCATTGACGAAATTTTTGCTATAGAAAAAAGATTAGAAAAGGGTAAAGGACCTCCAGGTTTAACATCGTTAGACTGTTCATGCCTGTTTTTTCGTTGTTACTTATTGTCTTGTTGGCATATCTTTCATGACCATATTTATAGTACCAATAAACTAACTATTGACTCTTGGAGAAAATTCCAGCGAATGTTTGAGAATAGTGGATTTGAAATATATATGGGTCGAAAATTGGTCGAAATTGAAATACCAAAGAAATCAGAGGCTGAAAAAGCTGCAGAAAATAGATGTATAATTGTGAATGAATTAATAGAACAAGTGCATGATACATATTGGCAGGTTGAGGAAAATGGAGATGCAGAATGAACAAGCTCTTTTATTAGAGAATTGAACTTGTGTATAGGACCTCTTTTAATAAATAGTCGAGGGTAAATATTTTATAGTTTATTTAACAAAATTTTTGCAATTAACTAACAATTTTTATTATATTAAAGCTGAATCGCTTGTTATTTTTACGATACTACAGAGTATCAAAAGATAAAAATATGGATCACATTTTACAATTTATACGACTGGGTCTTTATGTAAAAACTTTTATTTTTTTAAACAATATATACATGTGCGCTTTTTTTTTTAAAAAAAAAATTGAAATAGATTTTTTTTTTAACAAAATAGTCTTTTAAAATATATTTTTTTAAAAAAAATAGATTTTTTTCAAATATATTTGTTTTTTTTTTTAAAAAAAATAAAAATATATATCGCTTTTTCTTAAATAAAATATGGTTTGCAGTTCTTAATTCTAATAAAAGTACTTTATAATTACTGGCAAATTTATTGCAGATAAAATAACTTGGATGTAATGGTAAATGAGTATTTATGTTCTCATTTTACGAACTTGTTTTGCAGTTCTTAATTCTGTCTAATAAATGTTCTCTATACTTACCAGTAAAATTAATGCAAATGGGATGATCTGGTAAGTAATTCGTTCTCATTTTGTAAACTTGTTTTGCAATTCTTAATTCTGTCTAATAAATGTTCTTTATACTTACCGGCAAAATTAATGCGAATGGAATAATCTGGATGTAATGATAAGTAAGTATTTATGTTTTTATTTTGTGAACTTGTTTTTCTGTTCTTAATTCTGTCTAATAAACATTATTTATACATACTTATCGACAAATTTAATGCAAATAGAACGATCTACAGCAAAGACAGTGTCTGATCCAAAATGAATCTCTCTCGCCTGTGATCAGTTACAAATTAAATTATTTATGTTGGATTCAATTGTGATGGATATAATCTTTTATCAGTTTTAATATATGTGTAACATTAACAGTCTCTGCTGTAAGAATGATCTGAACATAATGGTAAACATTCTCATTTTGTGAACTTATTTTATTCAATTTATGTTTTAAATAAAAATTTCATTAAGAACCTGCTATAGGGATACACAGTATAATTTACTAGCAATGATGAAAAAAGCAAAACCATGACAGTCATCTAACCAACAATGCCTACAATGCTATTAAAAAAAGTTCAATATATATAAATAATTTATGTTAGAAATTTTTTAATAAAAAAGAATTTTTTTTAAATGATATATTCGTTTTTTTAAAAAAAAATAATTTTTTTTTTATTTGATTATGCAAATTTAATAACTATTTAAAAAATTTTATAATTTTTTTTTAAAAAAATAAGATTAAAAGCCGGGTTGCTTGGTCATTTTTAAAAATTATATTATAAGAATCAAAAAATAATTATGTATTTTTTTTATTAATTTAATAAACATGATTTTTTTGATATTTGATTTTATCACATTGTGATTATTGATCTGCACGATTGGTCATATGGGTACAAGGCTTTAGCGGACCCCCTAATTGGGCTGATTATTGTTAATCCTTGTTATTGTTTGGTATGATGTGATGTGTTGCTTTGGCTTTGTTTATTCTGTATACTAGTCACGTGCTTCTGATTTGTTTTTCTGAGTCAAATGTCATTTTCCAGTTTTTCCCAAATATTTTCACCAAAAGTTTTAAAAGCCAGCTACAGTTTTATTTAACAGGACTTTGCTTATATTGTTGTTAAGGCAAAGTAGTTGTATTTTGCTTGCTAAGTCTTTTTTCTTAGAGATCCAAGTGAAGTTTGTTAGACTGTTTTTCTGTTTCTTTATATATTTGCTTTTAGCCTTGTTTGGAAATTTAGAATTAGCGGAGAGAAGTATTGTTACTAATTCTAAATCAATCATTATTATAAACTTTAATATGTTTAATATTATGTTTAGTCTTAACATTAGTATAGTTAGTATATATAAACAATTAAACATTCAAGTTAATTTTGCTAGCTTACAAAAAACAGTTCAAAAGCAAAAATAAAAACAAATTAAAATTTATGATCTAAGTTAAATATATATAACTAATCCAAATTATAAACTATGTAATTAATATTTTATATACAAGTTGTGTACTAACTATTATTAAATTTCAGCTTTGCAGATAGTCTGATTATAACTCTTTTTATCATATCTTTTGTATTACTTTCTATTATTAAATAGTTAAATATTAGTATCAGTATTAGACAAACAGTAATATTTTTTTGTATTTAATTTTTTAATTTTTAATCTTACTTTTTACTCTATCTAAAGGTCTTTTCTTTTTGCAAAAACAATATAATTAGCAATTAAAACATTCTTAGATTGATTATCTTTATTTAATGCTAATTGCTTATTTGTAAGAAATTGCTAATATAATCTAATTAATTTATTAAATAAATTACTGTTGATAACAATATTGATATCTTTCTTTATTAATTCATATGTATAACTATATTTTGTCCAAGTATTGTTTATATTTTAAAGAACTAAAGTATATATTTTACTTTTTTACAATTGCTTTACATGTTTAAGATTAAAAGTATAATTAGTTATAGCATAATCTTTATAAGATAATTCTATATATAATAAAATAGAATTATGTTGCATTAAAAAATCTTTATCATTATTGATCTTGCTATTTTTATATTATTGTTTTAATATGATACCAATATACCATTGTGTATATGAAAAAGTTTAAAGAATTTTGTAAAAATAATAATATAGATAACTATATATAACTAATATATTATAAGTACATTTATATAAACTATTTGAAATTAATATTACAAATTAAAATTTTGTATTATATAAAAAAGTAAGATGCCAAATTTTGAAAATTTCTAAGTTTTTAATTGTCTTTAAAATACCTGTTAATAAAATTTATATTAATTTATAATTATTCTTATATGTTTTGTTATTTATATTGTTATCTAAGTATATTTAAATAAAATAAAAAAATCTTTAATATTAATTTTAAATATTGTATATACAAGATCTATAGGTTGATAATGCAGTAGTTAGTACTTCTAAATCTTAATTGCAAGGTTGTGAGTTCAAGTGACAAAAACTCTGCTAAGAGCATAATTAAAAAAAACTGCAGAGAATTTTTATTTAAAAAGCAAGAACAAGTTTTATACAAAAAAAAATATAGTGACCAACATAGCCACAAGATCAGAAACAACCAAATAAAGTGTAATTTGTTAACAAATAATGTTAACATTATGATAGTCTAATTTAAGAATATATAGAATTAAGAAGATTAAAATTTACAAATAATTTGGCTAATAGGTTATATGAAGTTAAAAAACTGCAAATCAAAGAAGATAGTAGGTTCTATACTGCATAACTAGTGATCTAGGATGTCATATAACAGACTTAATAAAGCATAAGTTATCTTACAATTTGGTAATATACAGAAGCTACATGCTATTTAATGTTTTTTATATAATAATAAATCTGATCTTTAAGAAATGTAACAAGTTCTAAAGATGTCTAAGAACCTATAGAATAGCAGAAGAAGGTAAAAAAAAAAAAAAAGTTGTATATACAGAATATAAATAAGTTATAAAATAAATACTAAAGAGTATTTTGTTAAAAAAAAAAAACTTAAATATCATTTAATTAAGTTCTATTTAGCAAGATTAAGCTTATAAGTATTATAAAAAAACATTGCTATATTTGTTTACAAATATATATTAATACTAGGTTTGTTAAGTATTCATTTACAATAGTATTCAAAGAATTAAAAAAGTTTTTGATATAGTCACAAATTCAACTATAAATATTTGGCATTTATATTTTTTAACACTTGTATATTTAGATTTTTGATTAAACAGATCTTGAATATTCATAATAAGAGTTATTAAAGAAAAATTTGTCCTAATATTATTATAGATTTTTTATTAAAACTTTTAACCTATTGCATACTATTTACTTTAGCAGTAAATTAGTTATTGTAATAGCTAATGCTGAATATCATATAACATTTTAGGCCAGAAATTGCAGTTTATATTATGTATCAATCATGCTATATAAATTATTTGGCCTAAAAATTGCAGGTAATAATTACTTCAAACCATATTTTCAAAGTAAAATTTTAGTTTGCAGATTAGGATTAAGGTATTGCCTATAAATTAGAGTTTAGAGATTTTTTATATATCAAAATTTTGCAAAAAAAATTTTTACTAATATGCAAAAGGCTGTTTTATAAACAAATTTTGAGTTATAGATGACTTTTAACAAAACAAATATTGTTTTAAAATTTGATTAACCAGTAAAATTTTTTAGAGAAGTGATTTTATATGATAATCATATATAGTATATAAATTTTTGTATTATGAATAGGCTTGATTTGAATAAGCGTTAAAATGATTAGAATACTAGGGTTTTAAAAATCAGTTGTTTTGTTATATATGCACATTGTGCATAAAATTTATCATAATTTTTTTTATGTTTGCCTTACTTATCTACCAGGTACATGATAATGCTTTACATATACAAGTGATTTTGTTTTAATAGTCTACTAATGATAATACAAGTTTTTTTCTTGAGACTTTTTTCTTTTTCTCTTTCAGAATATAGCTGTTTACAAAATAACTTTTTTTAAAAAACATTTATTTTTTTAATTATAACTTATATCAGCAATTCCAAAAATTCCTGAAACAGAAGCAGAATATAAAAAATTGTAAAATATCTTTACTTAAAAACAATACTCAAAGATGTTTTGAAAAGTGTGCCAAACCAAATTTTATTTGTCGATGCAAAAAATTTATGTTAAATAAAAATAAAGTTTTATATATTACTGCTGTTGTAAAGAATAATATTATGTTTAAAAGATACTATGTAGTTCTCAAGTATGATTAAAAAATATGTATCCTGGATATTATAGCATTTTCACAATCAAGCAAACTACTATAACTTTTATAAGATGTTCATTGCAATTTCAGAACACTATATTGGAATTATATAGAAACAAGTCTAGATGTATGTCTACAAGTATGCCTCTTGTGCAATAAATACTTATCTTAAAGAAAAGACTAATATGATACCAGTAGTATCTACAGTGCTATAAAAACATGTTCAAATTAACCTTGTAGACTTTTATAATTATACAAAGATAAATAATAGTTTTGCATAGTTACTTATATGCATTTGTGTGTTTTTAAAATTTCTTGTAGCTGTTTTTTTAAAAAACAAGAAGTTCATTACTGTTGCAAATCACCTTGTAAAAAACATTTTTAAGATTTTGGACCCTTTCATAATACTTTAAAGTAATAATAACAAGGAGTTTTTTGTACAAATTCTTACTCTAATATGTGGGACTCTTGGTATTACAACTAGATATAGATGCCCTTGTTATCCACAGTTACAAAATCAGATTGAATGTCTTAACCAGACTGTTGGTTATAGTTTTACCAAAATGATATAGAATAAAAATAGTCAATTACAATAAAAGAACTGCTTAATATTATTGATGCTTTTATTGTATCATATAACTCTTCTACATATAAAGCACATAGTTGTACACTACATAAGATAATGTTTGGTTAGAAAATGCATTATGTTTATAATACTTCTAATAAATTGCAGCATATTCCAACAAAAGAAAATTGCAATAATGTTAATGTTATGTCTGAGATTGTTGACCAATATATTTCATATGTATTACAAATTCAACAATCTGTCAATACATCACTAAAGAAATCTTATGATAAAATATATAAAAAAAATAGTGTTTATAAAAAAAAATATTAAACAACATAATTGAAGCTGTGACTATAGTTTTTATTGCACTAGATTATAATACGAATCAACAAACCTGAAAGTGAAAGCTTTAGCTAATGTTTTTACAACAAGGTGTGTTCAAAGCATTGCTATTTAATAATCGTATAGTGATTGTAGAAGAAGATAGCAAAGAGATCTGAGTTTCTGTTAATAGGATCAAAGTCATCTAAACAATAAATAAAAAAAATAAACAAAAAAATAAAAAATAAAAAAAAATAAAAAATTGAAGAAAATTGAAGGAAAAAAAAAGAAAACAAAAAAAAAGAAAACTGAAGCAATAAAGAAAAATGAAGCAAGAAAAAGAAAGAAAGAAAATCAAAAAAAGAAAAAAGATAGAAATAGAAAACAATAAGAAAATTGAAAAAAAGAAGATAATTAAAAAAAAAAAACAAATTAATGCCAGTAGACTAGAAAATGTTAATTTGTTAGAATCTGAAAGATCTTAATGTTTAGCATTTTTAGCAATAGTACAATATAAGCTTTATTGCAATAAATTGCATAATAAATCAATTGAACTTTTACTGAAATTTGATTTTTTTTTTTGTGGTATAACAAAAAACATTTTTGTTTAGTGCTTACGATATTATTTAGAAACCTTTTTGTTAGAGCACTAAAGGTAATATTTTGAATTTTGACAAATAGTATGCTTGTTTTATAGTAGAAACTATTAATGTTATATGTATATTAAAACTAGCAAGAGATTATATCTATTACAATTGAATTTAACATAAATAATTTAATTTGTAATTAATTAAGACAAGAGAAATTCACTTTGGATCGAGAATAATTTAATTTGTGATTGATCATAAACAAAAAGAATTTACTTTGAATTGAGTATTGTCTCTACTGTATGCTTGTTTTGAATTTGCTAGATTATGCTATATTTGTCTAATCTTAAAATCCATTTTGTTTGTACTACTACTAGTAGTAATACTTTATATAGGGCTTATTTATTAAAACAGCCCTTTTTTGCAATTTTTTGAAAAATGCATTTTTATTAAATTTTTATAAATTTTAACATGATTGATATTTTTTAATTATAAATAAAAGTCAATTTGTATAATAAAAAATTAAGATAGAGTATGGTGACCTAGTGAAGTGGATAGGTTGTCAACCCTCAAGTGGCAGGTCTAAGGTTTAATTTCCACAGATGATGAATTTTGAAAATTATACCTGTGTTACGGAAACTGTTTCTTGTCGATCGATTGGATTTTGGGCATTGTAATCTTAGGTATACCAAGTTAGGTCCTACCTGACATTGGGAGCTCGGGGCATCTATACAAAGTGTAATATTACATGGTACATATATATAGAGGAATGTAAAACTGGTATCATATAAGGCTTCAGGCAAATCTACGATAAGACCACTAGGCATAGAAGGCTAAGAAACTGAAAAGACAGAAACTCACTTGGAAATCCCAAGTAAAGAGGTAGCACAAACTTTTGATGGTGCCATTGGACTGATGAAAGCCTATGAAACACCTTTATAGAAACTGTTAGATAAACCAGATAACAAAAATGTGTAGAGGAGCATATGACCAACCAGGCTGCCAGAATTGCTAGAAAAAAAGGATACATAAGTATACCATACTGGGCCATCTGGATTGAGAGTCTGGAAAGTCAGTTAGTTCCAAGTTGCAGCTAGTAAGAGATGATAAAGAAGAAGTTGAAAAGATGGGTACCAGGGTTTGGGTAAACTTTACAAGGGTAATAGCAATTTAAGAAATAACTCTGACTGCAAGTGTTGATCTTGGCCATAGTATCAAACCAGGTTAGTGATAAAAGGCAATATAGCTTATTCTGGTAGGTTTATCTCAAGAATAAAAATAGTCTAAGGATTATAGTCCTATGATTAAATGCAAATAGATCTGGATCTGTAACCTGGTAAAATTAATACTAAGGTTAGATCAGAGGGTTTAAAATAGAACATCTAAGCAGGAGTGTTAGGTATAGCAACTAGTGAGGAACCCTTAGACAGACTCCTTAAATAGGTAATATAGAAAAGTTACATATGTAGCCAGTTGTATACTCGTCTAATAGTTCATTATAGATATGTCTATATAAAACATATATCTACTATAAGTATTAATAAAAAGCTTGGACCAAAGAGGTCACCTTAATACTGAAAAAAAAATAAAAATAAAAAAATAAAAAATTAAGATAATGTTAAAGAAAAATTACATGAGGCTGCCCAAGACAACATATTATAAGATTACTCAATAGTTATCTGTTATCTTTAACTAATCAAAATCATGAAATTTATTAATCCTGATCAGTCTGAAAATCAAAACAAATAATTAAACTCAATTATCTAAAAATAAGAAATATGTAAAAAAGAGCTATTTTAATTAATAACACCTCATATATTTGCATTATACAAATATAACCAATTGGTAGTAATCTGCAATTTCTGACTTAAATAATATATATGACTAGTATTGGCAAAAAAATTTTTTATATGTATATTGTTAATTTTGTAAAATAACAATATTAATATATGCACAACAAATTTTTAATACTGCATATAACATGATCAATATATGATATGATCTCAATTTTCAGTCTAAAATGTCATATGATATTTAGCATCAGTTGTCATAATTATTATTATATTGTAGCATATATAAAAGTTTTTGAGAAATTTATTAAATTGAGTTATGTTTATTTTGTTCTTAAATTTTTTTTTTTAAATTAAGATTAATATAAAACAAATATAAATAATGTAAAGATCTTAAAAATACAATTAGAATCACATTTGATATTGCTAAATTGGAATTTGTATAAATTATTTGTGATACCAAATTATTAGTATATTTACTAATTATATAAAGAGTCACAATAAAACTTTTTTAGTCTTATTCTTTTTTTGCTTTTGTTAAGACTATTGGTAATTAGAGGCTACTGTCTTTATTGTGATTTAATTATAGTTATATAACTTGTATAAAGTAAGTATACAACTAGCCATATATACAACTTTTAGCTATTTATGTAAGTAGTTTGTCTGCAAGTTTTACACTAACTGCTATATCTGTAATCTGCTAGAAGATTATCTAATTAAACATTCTGATCTCTATACTATACTTGACAAATAATCATACAAGTTCCTGTATATTTAAGTGTCATCTAACTTAACTCTGACCTTTCTGTTTATATATTTCACAGGTCGAACGAATAAATAAAGGGTGAATAATAGGTAAATAACAGAAAAAAAAACTGCCATTATTCTACCCTATATCTGCCAAATAA
>CAJVQA010009686.1:0-11922 GCA_910591915.1 Cetraspora pellucida | reverse complement strand
AGGTCACAGATAAATTAGTCTGAGCTTCTATTCTTTCTATAATATTTTAAAAGTAGACTTGTACTTTATATAAAATCGCAATTAAATATTTAATAAAGATAGAGGCATGGCCTTACCATTAATATTTAAAAAAAAAAAAATTTTGTTTTCACAAATATTATAAAATTATTATGTAATTATAAATTAGTAATATAAAAAACCAGAGTTTAATATATCTTAAACTTTATAATGTAACTAATCTTTAGAGTGATACTTGGTTTGTCTAATAGGTATAATATATGTTATGACAGAATTTGCAAGTGCCAGCTTATTTATCTAGCATTTATATTTTCATGTACAATGTTCGAATTAAATATTTTTTAAATAAAATATTTTTATTATGGTAATAATAATCGCAAAAAAAAATTAAAATTTTTTTTTTTATTTTTTTAAATATTTATTAAATATTATATAAAGATTTCACCATTGTAAAAAATTATATAATAAAATAAATTTGATACAATACAAAGTCACAATAAATTAAATTATTTCATTTGAAAATCTAATAATGCTTTTTTGAATGAATTTGCTGCATATTTTGTTAGCCTTTTACATTTGTCATTATCATTACAAAGAATATTATTTTCTTCTACTGTCTGTTTTTTTTTTTTTTATCCAAGCTTCATAAGGAATCTAATAAAGATGCAACCTGTTCATCAACATCACTTCGCAAGAATAAAAGACAATAAAAACATTTAGATCTGTTATTTCTATAACTGATCTTATAATAGGTGTGACTACAAGCTAGAATTTCAACAGGATTAGTAAATAAAATAAAACAATTTGATGCATCACAATGACAAAAAGGATTCAGCTTATGCAAAGTACTAAAGCCCAAGGTAGATAACACAATTATGCTTTTGGCATATTTATTGCAGTTAATGAAACAACAGCATCATGATTTGTCTATAATGGAAGTGGTATTAGTAATTTGTAATAAACTAAACATGTATAAATTTCTAAAAAGCAATTCAAAAGAAAACAAGTGCATTTTTTCATCAAAACCATTATATCCTGTGCTGAGTATTCATATGCAGCCTATGCAGATATGTGCACAAAATTTTTTCTAAAGCTATTGTCATCAAGATGCAATTGATTAATGTAGTATTCATATTTAATAATTTGTTGCAATTCTGTGTGTTTTTGCATATTCCTATATAAATAGCTGTAGAATATTTCTATTGGAGTGTCTGAAAATTTGAGAAGTTCAGTTTTAATAGTCTTCAAAATTGGGTGGTTGTTCAATTCCTAGTAAAAGATATTAGAAAGAAACATCAATAGTGCTTTTATATAATTCTTGTGATGAAATCTATAGAATATTGTTTAAACATGAAAGCAAGATTCTAAGTAAGCATTAAAATCATCAGATCAGAAAAGAACAGCATAAACATCTAATATGAGTGGAATTGTGTTATTAAGAAGATCTTTAAGTATAAGATATTCAACATCTTTGCACAAAGATCTGAATTTGGTTTTTACAATTACAGAAATTTCTTTCAAGCACTACAAGAAATCTTTAGAAGAAGATTGATATACTACAGTTTTGAGTTTTGTGCTAAAACTGCCTATTCTCTGAAGATATACTTATATATTACTGCAAAGAAAGGTTAATACTAAAGAAACACCAACTCTTGACTATTCAATGAGATGTGAAGAGGATCTAGTATGGAAAGAAAAAACAGTATTGTATTAGTAATATTCAATAAATTAAATAATGTGAAATTGCCATTCTAATATGAATTTGTTCAGGCCAATCAGCTATAATAGAAATAACATGTTCTTTCCAAATATACTGTTATAGAGTTAGTACATTTGCAACAGTGTTAATGGCATTAACATAATCATCCAAAGTATGAAGATTGTTTTTTTATAAATCTATAAGGATGACATCTTTCATTGAATAAGAATTTCATTTCTCTTTTAACCTAACATCATAACTGTGGACAGTTAGTTCTTCCATTCTTGTATCATCATCAACTACATGAAACTCCTATTATTGGTTATATGAAAGGTCGTAAAGATTCATGAACTTATTTTTCATATTAGTTTTAATCAACTCAGCACTAACTAGCCTGAGGTTATGCATATTTATTCTTGAAATAGCCAGCTATGACATAAATGGATTCATCAAAATTGTTGCCAGGTGTGCAGCTGTTAACATAGTAGTTGTATTTGGCATCTGTATTGTGTAAATACTATAATAATCATCAATATTTAATACTAATGCCTTTTCTGAATATTCAGCAAGTGTCGAGTTGACAGTATTAGCATGCTCTTCAGCTATTGCTGCTTTATATTGAGTAACTGTATGAGATGTAGTAGTTATACCTAATTTAGCAAGAGTATCTATTGCAGTATCAGTAGTTCCAGTAGAATCTAAATATATAGCCAAATCTCTTTTGAAATTGTTAACAAATTTATTATGAATACCACAAAGAAAATAACAAACAAATAAAAGTTGTTTTTTTACCTAAACCTCAAAATTCTTACTTTTTGATAAAGAGTTAAAAGACAAATACAGCTCTTCAAAAAAAGCCTTTAATCATACATTTTTCTCTTTCATAAATGACTGGAATACATCATAAGAATAGATATCCAATTTTTTTTCTCTTCTTTTATGAATATACAAAATATCTGTTAGTATTTCTATTGTCTCAGAAAAAGACAAAGTAGTGTTAGTACTTTCAATATCATTAATTTTTTCAGTATTCTTAATATTCTTAATATTTTTGATATTAAATTGTATTAAACTATTTTAAGCATGTTGCTGAAATTTAATTAAACAGTTTACCACAATTCCATTATAGCAATTTTGATAAATGGTATCACCTATTTTTAAATAATTTAGCAAAGTGTTATTGGCTCTGCATTTAGTATTAACATTCTCAGTTACTTGCTTCCATCAGTCTAATTTTCTTTTGCATACTGTAATCACACAAGGTCCAGTAGAGGTAGATTGTAACATATTCATCATCTAGTTGAGAAAGTTATAAATATTTAATGCTTTTTTTACACATATAAGTTGAATGTACAATGCTTTTTAAAATAGTTATCTGTCTTGAATAGATGGGTAAATCTGTATTTTAATAATTCTACTAGTAATATATAATGTTTATTCACTTCTAAGAAAAGTCTTTCAGTTTTAGAGATTATTTGAAATTATTTTGTATAGTGTATCTTAGCATAGGTTTAAAGCTAAAAGCAGTCTTTAATGTGAATTTTATTAGTGAAATGTTGCATTTTTCAAAAAGTACTTTAAAGTGTATAAATAAGTTACCCAGGCAATTGATTTACATTAGCCAATCAGACGAAAGTTTGCCTATGAGATATTGTTCGATTATATTGTCAATTGTATCATTCATATAGCTGTAATTGGTAAATAGTCAAATTTTAATAAGTCTGTATTTCAATAATTGTTTGTGTATATATATTGGCTTCTTTACAATATGATAGTTAAATTGTTGTTTTAGTCATGAAAATATTGTTTTGCTTCTTAATCTTTCTATAGTTGGTGATTTTCCAAGATATTTGAATATCTTATTTCTTTCTGGTCTAGAGAATATTCTAAGATATTTGGTTTTATTAGCTTTATTTAGCTTTTTCTTAATTCGTGAAAGGAATTTTAGATTTTCATTTAATATCTTTATTTCATTTTTATAGAATTTTCCTAGTTGGAGTATTTCTTTTGATTCTAGTAAATCGGTATTATTAATAGGATAAGAGTCTACTATTATTGCTCTTTCGAGTGTTGTTTGTTCAATTGTTGTATTCTTTTTCTGAGTCATATTCTTCTTGTATTAGTGTTAATAAAATGGTCATTAATAATTCATATCTTGAAATATGTTCAAAGATTATCTTTAAATTCTTCTTTATTTCTAGTACTAATAAGAATTGTTTTGCTTGTTGTTTTGTATAAAAGTCAAAGTATTCATGTTTTCTGGGTTCTTTATTTTTAAAATGTTGTCCTTCTAAATATGGATGTATAAAAGTAATTATTTCTGATAGAAATCTGTTTTTCTTCTGTTGGTTCATATATTGATCTTATTATTTCTAAAACAAATTTTTCTTGTATTTCTAATCCTGTTTCTTTATAAACTTCTTGGATTCCTGTTACTATTTCTTTTTCATCTTCTCATGCATGTTCTTTTGGTGAATCATAATATTTATAATATCATTGAGTAATATTATTTCATAGTCCTAAGAGGATCATTAGTTCAGGTTTAGTGGTAAATATTATTACTATTACTACTTTTATAGGTTTTTATTTGGTTTCTTGTATTTCTGCATTATTTCTTTTCATTTTGGATATTGGTTTTTACTTTTATGTTTTTCTAAGAGATAATATTCTTCTTTTAATTTTTCTATATTTTGATTCTTTAAAATTTCTAGTTTTACTTAATTTCTGTCTAGATATTTAATAGTTTTAAATAATAGTTCTTCTTCTTTTAAAATGTTAAAGTTTTAAAGATATGTTTTGTATTTAAATCTTGCTTCTTGTAATCGATATTGGCTAAATTGTGCTGTATATGTGGTAGTGTCTCTTATTTTAAATCCTATGTAGTGTATATAATTTGAGATTTGTTCTTTTAATTTTTCAAATTCTTTTTCTTATTTTCTTTCTGTGTCCAAACATACTTTGTCTTTTGATTCTTGTACTTTCTTTAGTAATTTATGATTTATGTATCCTATGATTTCTTCTTGTAGGTCTTTTAATTTCTGTTTTTCTTGTAAGAGTTTTTGTATTACTTGTTGATCATATATTTCTATATCTTTAAGGATTTTATTTTGTTTTGGTATCCAATCTATTTTAAATTTTTTTTCTAATTTTTTAATTTTGTTTTTAATATTTTTATAAAGCTTTTGTCTTTCATTAAATTGTTCATTTATTCTTTTATAGAGTTCTTTATGTTTTTTTTTGGGTGTTAGTGTTTTGAAAAGTTTTTTTTTTTCTTCTATTGTTAATGATAGATTGTTCCAAAAGTCAATCTAATCTTGGTTGGTTGTATTTATAAAGATACCAATAAAATAATCTGTAGTGTTGTAAATCTTCTGTCCAATAAATTTTATTATTGTTCTTTTTAATATTTTGAAAGTTTGTTGAATGTATCTTTAAGGCTCTTTTTAGTTCTTTGTAGAATTCTTGTTTACTTAATGTCTTTTTGCCATATATATCAAATTTTCCTTCTAAATCTTTTTGTATTTCTTTTGCAACTTTTTGTAAGAGTTGCAATTGTTGTTGTTTGTTGTATGTGGTAGTTGTTAATTTGTTAACTTTATTTTTTTTTATTTTTATCTTTTTGTAAAGTTTTTCAAGTTTTTGAGTTTTCTTTCCAATTTTTATACTAATAGGATCTTGTAAATAAACTTGCTCTTCTTCTCTGTATTCTTCTAAAAGTTCATTAAAGAATTCAGTCATTTAAAGAGTTGGCAATTTCTTTTGCTATTTTAGTAAATTTTTTGGCTAATTTGTAGGTAATGTATTTAATTATTTCATGTATTGCCTGTTGTTTATTATTGTTTTTTTTTTAGTTCTGAAATTAGATCAATATATCCTAATGAAAAAACTTTTTTTTCTGTTAATTTTCTTATTAAGTTTTGATAAAATAATTGTTGTTCTTTGTCATTAAGCTTTAGTGCTATTTGTAGATTTGCTACTATATTTTGATAATATAAAGCTTTGTCATATTTTTTCTGAATTATTTTTTCAGTTATGAACAATTTTCTATTTGTATTTTAACTTCTGTTTCTTTATCTGAGTAGTCATATATATAATTAGAATATTCTGATTGTCCTGTTCATTGATATTTTCTTAACTTTGCTCTGTAGAATCTTGCAAGCTATTTATACTGATTTGCTATTTTATCTTTCTTTTTGTATTTTATATATATATAGATATACTTTTTTGGTTGGAATTTTATTAGTGCTAAATTGCTAATTGCTTGTTATAGTCTAATGAGTTCTAAGAATTTTTCATTATAATATGCTTTTTCTAATATTAATTCTTCTTTTATTAGTTTTGGTATTTCTTCTTTTTCGATTTTTATTAATATTTCTATTAGTTTATTATAATATCCAAATATTTCATTTTCTATGATTATGTCACAGGGTTCTGATAAGTTTTCAATATATTGTATTACTAATGGGTCTCTTAGGTTATTTAGAGTTATTTGTCTATATATTATGTATTTTTTCTTATGATATACAATAATATGTTGTTGTTGGTTCATTAAAAGTCTATTTGGATTGAAGTATCGACTTTTACTTGTTGTTTTGAAAGGTCAAATAGTTTTTGAATTAATTCTTCTGAGTCTTTTAGTAATTTGTCTTTCGATAATGCTCCTTTTATTGTAAGGTATTTTTTTAGTGTTTCTAAAAGTAAATTAATTGTTTATATTAAATATGGTAGTAGAATTTATCCTAGTCATAGTCTGATGTTGAGACTAATATTTGTTACTAGTTGTTTTATATTATTAATTTCTTCTATTGCTGTTATTTTTTCTGAGAGATCAGAATATGCTTTTTGTATTAGAGTTTGGTTTTTGTACAGATTATATATGAAAGTTTTTGTTAATTGTAATGATACTAATATGATTCCAATCTTAGGTTTGTTAGAAGATTGGAGTCATTGTTGTTGTCTTTGTGTTAAAAAGATTAATTTATATGCAATTTTATTAATTAATCATTGGTATAATATTTCTTTCTCTACATCAATATTCTTTGTTATTATAGTGTTAGTTGGGTAATTATTATATCTATGATCTGTTTGAAGGTATCAGTATCTAAATAATGTTCTACTCATTAAAGGTGTTGCCAAACTAAGGTTATTAGATTATCCAATAATGGTATTATAATTTCTCTTATTATAGATAGCCAATTAGGTATTTCTTTTTGGCTTTCTTGTAAATTTGGATTATTTGATGCTAATTGTGCAAATAAATCTCCTATTTCTGTTTTAATTACTTTAGATGTTTCTTCCGAATTATATTTTGTTGTAAAAGTCTGAATGTTATTATATATTATGTTATTGTACCAGTTTATATTTTCTTGTTTTATAAAGGTATATTTTAATGATATGGTTGCTTTAAATTATATACAAACACTAATAATTTCATATAAGAGTGTTTTGTTATATTGAGTTGTTATGCAACTAATTCTTGATCAATTTCTTTTTCTTTAAGTTCATTTTTGTGTTTTGCAATTAGTTGTATTACAATAATATCTTCTTCTGATGTTAGTATAAATACTTTAAATAGATTATATTCTTCAGTTATTATATAGATATGAAAATATTTTCAGTTTTCTTTTAAGTATAGGAAATACATTATTTCCAATTCTTTAATTAGGTCTTTGAGTTGTTTATAAGTTTTACAATGTTCTATTTTTCTAAATATTTCAGTAGTTTCTTCAGTATCTTTGTGTTGATATTCTTTTTTTTTATAATAATTAAATCAGTTACTAATGTGTATACTACTTTTTCTTCTATTAATAAGGGAGTTTCATTTTGTTTATCTTTAGTTTTTAAGATTAAAAAATTAGTTATCCACACTTTAAATAAATAGTGTTGTGCAAAATAGTGATCTTTTTTAATGATAATATAGTTTCTTCTAGAATAGTGCTCATTTATTAGAGTCATAAATCAATTTTTTGATTTCTTCAATAGTGTTTTGAGTAAATATTAGTATCGAAAACAAGTGTTGTTTTGATTCTTCAATAAGTACTAGTTGTAAATCAACTGGTTGATCTCTTATGTGTTGTTCAAAGTCTTTTAATAATTTAAGATTTATATTAATATATTGTATTGTATTCTTAATCTTTTGAGGGCTGTATATGGTCTAATATGTAAATAAAGGTTTAGTATCTTCAAATAGCTTAGTGAAGTTTTTTTCTTGAGTTTGTTTTAAGATATTGGCTTCTAGTATTGTAAAATAGTTAAGGATGATTCTGTATTCCTAGTTTACTTCTAATCCAATTTGTTGTTCAATAGGAATTATTGTTATAAAAATAAAGAATTGATCTAATAAATAGTAAAAATCTGCTTTCTCTTTGAAGTTCTAGTATTGTTTTAAGAATTTTTGTTTCTTGGATTGTCCTTTATGCAGTTCTCTTTTCTTTAATTTCTTTTCAAAGATATAGTTTATATTTTTTTTTATATAAATGGTACAATGTTGTTGTTCATTTGGTATATGACAGTGGGTTTTCTTTATTTTGCAATTATTACAAGCTTTTAGTGAATAGCTATATAGTGCTCAGGTTCTGAACATTCACTTGTTTCAGTATCTTGTATAGTGTCGAGTTGATTGTTCAACTCAGTATAGTTATAGACTTCATTTAGTGATTTGAAGATTTTTTCAACTTCTTTTATTGCTTGTTTAAGAGCTTGTTTAGCTTCAAATACTTTATCAAGAACTTTGGTTTTATCTTTTGGTTTAAATTTTCTTTTACAAAATTTTTCTGCTAGTTTATAGTAAGTACAAGGTATTTTGAAATCACAAGGTAATTCTTTTTGTATACAATATTTGCAAATAGTATATCTTTTATGATTCTTTGGTTTGTATGTCTTGGATATGTTAGAGGCTAATCCTTAATCATGTCTTTAAATAATAATTTCTTATCTTTAAATGTTACACTAATATATATTTGTAATGTAAATATAGTAGTATTAAAAATATATGATAAAATATATTAAAATAAATAGCTAGTAAATATTTATAAGTTTCTAGCAGGTTCTTTTACAATTGAAATTATAGTATCAGATGTTTGATCTCATATACTATTGTTAGTATTGTATTGTTTCATTTCATTAGCAATGTGTTCATTTAATATTCTAATGAATTTGGAGTCTATTGAAAATGTTTTGATTTTTTGTTTTAAGGTTTCTTCTTCTTGCATCCTTTTAGTATTGGTATAATAGAATTGTTGTACTTTGTTTTTATAGTAAATTGTTTCTAAGTTGTCATATTTTCATTTAAGTTGTTCATTATAAGCTAAGCTTCCAGCTAATAATTCTTTAGTATATTTTGCTCTTTCAGCAAGAGTTGTTATTACTTTAGTTTGTGCTTCGAATTTCTAGTTAATTAAATCAAGTACTTCAAGTTGATTCTTTTTCATGAATTCAAGATGTTGCTGAATGTCCATTAGTTCTAATTCTAAGGGTAACATATTTGAACAAATTATCTCTTCTTCTAGAGTATCTTCAATCAAATTATTGATTTCTTCTTTAAAGTCAGGGTTAGTGAATGTGTTTTGCAGTTTTTGTAAAAGGTTTCCAAGTGGTTGTTCACTTGTATTTGGAGCATTTTCTTCTTTAAGTTTTTGTATTCTATTAGGTTCAGTTTTATGCTTTTTAGGGGCATAACATCATAACATCGTTGTTTGATTAATTCTTCTTTGTTGAATATACAGAAGCATCCTTGACAAACTTCTAGTAAAGCTTCTTCTTCAATTCCATACTTAACATATTTGTTATCTTGTAACTGTTTTGTAACCTTTCTTTATTGTATTCTGGTAGTTTTCTATTGTCTAAGGTTTTAGTCATTATATTATCTAGAATTTTATTAATAAAGTCTTCTTTATTTCTTTAAAGAATTATAATCTTTTGGATGTATTCATTAATTGTTTAGTTATATACCCTTGGTAGTAGCATTATTGTTTTGTCAAATTTTACAGATTCATCATCTGCATTATATCTGTCATTCTATTCATCATCAACATGACTTGCTATCACATTGATGTAGTTAGTAGATTTATAATGTGTATTCTGGAATTTCTGTAAGAGTATAATGAGTCTTTCGATATGTGTTTTATTAAAAGGATATTGTCTTTCTACTGATTTGGAAGATCCAGTCCTTTTGGTAATTCTTTTAAGAATGTTATAGTTCTTGTTCAAGTTGAGTTTAGTATAAATCATGTAAGCATATTTTTCTTCATGTAAACAGAAGTAATAAATAGTGTTTGCTAAATGGTGTGATCTGTTAGTTAAGATTGGTTTCTCACAGTATTTGCAAGTAATAAATTTTTCTTAATTATTAAAATATGTCTATGTTCTGATATCTTCAGGGTTAAGATTGAATTGTTGTTCGTAAAACTTGATTTCATACTTTTCACACATTAAGACTTTACAGTAACTTTTTATTTCATAGTTTTCAGTATTATAATAATCAATATTGATGAGTCTTTTTAGGTCTCTATATCTATAAGGTTGGTTGCATAAGCAACAATGATACTAGTTATCTTTAGGTGGTTCTTTCTTAAGTTTTTGGAATGCGAGTTGTCTGTTCTGTTGGATGATAAATTAGTTATATTCATAGAGGTTGTTCTTCTGTTGTTATAAAAGTTTTATTTCTGGACAGTCTTTCTTGTTAAAGTGAGTTGTCGATTTGCAATACTTGCAATGATCAGGTTCTTGTCAGTTTTTAAATGAGTCAGATAAATCTATTTTTTTTGGTTTAACTCGAATCAGTTTACTTTTTGGTTCAGTAATAGACCAAGTACAATGTCTTGTGATATGTCTCTTTTCAAGACATTTCTTGCATTTGACTTCTGAGAAATGACTATTAAAGTGCTCTTTATTATTGCAAAGTCCACAGATTGCTTTTTTTTTCAATTGTTGATAACTAGGTCTTCTAACTTCTTTGAGGTAAGAGTTTTCTTTAGAGAATCTTCTCAACTTATTAGAATTATAGTCATTAATCTTGCAATTATGTCCTTCAAAAATAGGTTGGTTGTATTCTTTACAAGTGTTGGTATTCATTTTCAGAGTTTGTTGTTTTAGGGTTTGTTTTCAGATTATTTTACTGCATTGTTGGTAAGGTAAGAGTAATTGATTTCTGGTTCCTTAAATAGATGTTGAATATGGTAGATCATTCTAAACTGTTTACACATTTGTTGTGATTAAGTCAATAATTATAGTGACTCAGTTTTATCTTGATTATTATTACTAAATGATATCTTTGCTATCTTGGCCAAACATTCTAAGAATGCTTGCCATCTTATGTTTTGTTTTGTTTATACCATATCTGTTCAAGAATATATGCTTCAAGATGTGTTCTGTTTTTGGGTATATTTCATTTTATCATACTTCATTGGTATTCGATGTTATTGGTATGATAAACTTTTGTTTGTCCTGTTTATTCATCTTAATCTGTTATAACAAAGCCACATGAATGGTTTATAGCATAGTGTTGTATTTTAAGCCAGTTGTAAATATTATGATAACCTGACTACATATATAAATAAATTATCAATTTAGAGTGTATATGTTTTTCTATTTGGGCTAGTAATATTTTAGCTATATGATTCTCAACAATCATTGCAAATAACCATTTGTTTGGAGTTCTTTCTATTCCTCTAAATATCCATATATTTTGGCATTTTTCAATAAGTTTATTGATGTTTTCATCATGTACAAGAATTTTACATATTCCAAATCTGGATTCATCTACTTCTACAATGATATCTTTTTTTTCGATCTGTTGTTGTTCTACAGATACATTAAAGCTTACAAGTTCTTAATAGATATTCATCCATCGCATAATTGTTATTGGTGTTAAGCCTGTAAACAATATTATCATCTTATATTTTGCTCTGATAAGCCATAAATAGCCTATCAATAACATGTAATTAATCTTTATTTTTGCATTTGTAAATATTATATCATTGAAGATTGATAACTTTTTTCAGCATTGTTTCTAATTGGTACAAATGAGTGAAGTATTGTTTACTCTTATTTCATTGTCATAATCAGGACATTTTCCTGTGATTAGTAGTATTTTATTATCTTGTAAGAATGTTATCCCTTAGATTGTAATAGAACACAGGCAAATTTGCCTGCATTTTTGCACTTTTTTAGCTCTGATCTACTTTTTTAAAAAACTAAAATATTTA
>CAJVQA010009685.1:0-11923 GCA_910591915.1 Cetraspora pellucida | reverse complement strand
CGTAAAGCTCTTTATAGTATCTAGAAGGCTATTGAATTTAAATTCCATTTTTAAATATTTATTCTTTATTTTTAGTTATTTTTATTTATTTTATTTTTCTTTAAATAAAAGATCTTCTACTCGATACTCATCACTTTAAAATTTGCTATGGCTTGATAGTTTTTAGCAAATTTTATTACAATACCAAGAGGACACTGTTCACACTGGTTTCTTATAGTTTAAGACTTAATATCAGCCTTAATGAATCCTTCATTAACATTTTTATATGTAAATCCTTACACCTTGTTTCAATGGAATTCTGAAAAGAAAGGTTGGATAATTACAGACAATTTTAATATTAGCAAGATACACAATCCTTATAACAAAGTTCTTAAAACTTAATATTACATCTTAAAGCCAAACAACATATTATTAGCTTATATAGGCTATAATATAAAAAATTGATTATATTGCTTCAAGCATTGCTACTTTAATGTAACAACACCATTATACAATTTACAGATAGACTGTAAAAAGAAAATTCACTTAGACATAATAAACTTTAAAAAGGCATTAAACTATACCATATCAACAACTATAATCCAAGAGCAAATACAAGATGCAAACCCAATACTAGATAGACCTCTATGTTCTTTTAAAAACTTTCCAATCAAACTATAAAAAACATTAACTGAAGTTAACTTCACTATTAAGACACTAACAATTCACTTGACCTTCAATTAGCAAATAGTAAACAACAACTCACAAATAATAGCAAAATGCTATATACAAAATACCAATGTCTGTTTTGGTTGTTTTACCAACCAATAGCCTTTATATATAAGCATAATGCTTAATTTACTAAACTTTATCTCACTACAATTAATTCATATACAGAAGTAAACATTTGTATAGAGAATCCTACTTTTACTAATTTTATCAACCTAGTAACTTCAGTTAAGCTTCACAACTATTCAGTACTAGACAAGCAGCAGCATATATACCTTCTTTTAATCCTAAAAGTGCTTTCATATAATTGGAAACTTAACATTACTTTGGACCAAAATATAAAAATTAAAAAAACTATAAGCATAGTTTTCTTATTAAACCCAGTACCACAATGCTTTCTATATAATCATTTTGTTCCAAAACTTCTTAACAAATCATGTGAATACCTTCTAAAAACTACTCTAAAACATATACATCAAATTACAAACTGGCTGTTATGGTTTTACTAACAACAAATTTCAGGCTGGCATATATCACAAAATAACATTGATTGGGCTTCCACATTAAAATATATTTTCTTTAAAGAAAAACTACTAGTTCTAAACACTGATCTATCATTTTTAGCAATCAAGAATTTCAAGATTAAACTGCTATCTAAGGAACTTCCAACTTATCTACTACTACACTAGAGAAATGTAAAAAAATATCCAAACTACTTATGTTTAAGATATCATAATGCCTCTAAAGACATTGTATATTTATTAACTTGCATTCAAAACCATATACTGTTTTCAATTCTAATCAGACAAACAGTATATAAAACTTCATGAAAATTGGAAATACTATGCTCACACTTAGATGCTTTCATCAGAGCATTTGTTACTATATATATAACTAAGCAAATGCCATTAGAACTTATTACTAGATACACACTAGCACCTTTTAACATAAATAGTCACAAACTTAAATACACTTTACTAATACATCACAATATTATTACTGCAATATACAAACCAATTTGGCTCATTTCTAGAAAGTCAAATCATGATTCAATTCTTTCAAATTCTGCTTCAATACAGGCTCTGATACTAAACAAAACTAAGCCATTAGCTTCATCTATTATAGAAAGAAAATTAATTAGATATATAAACAACAGACAATTTTTACTAATACATCTTCTTAAAGACTAGAGGTTTAGCAACTATTTTAGTAAAGAATAGGTTGAGAGTAAAGTAGCTCTTACTCTCATCTCTCCTAATATAGTTTTTTATATGTATTTGTTTTATATATGTACAATTGACTATAAATAAAAGAGATAGAGAATAGACCTCTCTTTAAAAAAAAAATAAATAAAAATAATATATATTATTTTTAAAATTTTTTAATATAAGAAATAAAAAAAAAAATCAAGTAAAACATGTAAGTAAAATATATAGATATAATTACAGAAAACAATATACTTAGTATTTAGAATATTATTTTAAGTTTTAAAAATATTTTTGTAGAAATACTAATAACTCATATTAGATTATTAGAAATTTTTTTCATAAATCTTTTTTATATAAAAATAACTAAAAATTTGTTAGTAATAAAATTACTAATATCTGGTTATTTTATTAAGATAACCAACTTTAATGTCTTATATAAACTTGCTTAGCTCCTAATTTTATATATACTCTTAAAATTTCAAGTCTATAATTTTCAAACTCATAGTTTAATACTGCCAAAATAGCCTTTGGCCTTTAATATTAAACATTTAATTATTTTTTACAAAGTATCTTGTTAACCTATTTACAGTTATAAGAAAGGTTGTAAAGTACTCTTTTCCAATTAAAACAAGACCAAAAAGAAGCTTATAGGCCTAAAATTGACAAAATTATAACAAAAAACAACTTTAACTTCTTTGTAGTTTTTTTTTAATTTTTTTGTTTTTAGCTTTAAATTTTTTCTTCAAAATGTTTTTCATGTAATCTCAAATTGTTTCTAAAATTAGTTTTATTTAATTTCACATTGTGTAAATTAAATTTATCTAAAAAAAAAATTTATTTGTTACAAATTATCTTGTATTAACTTGCTAAAAATAAATTTTGTACTTAATTATACAATAGTTACTATAATATACAACTATTTATAAATTTGTATTATATTAGCCACATTAAACACACTAGCTACAAACTTGTATTGCCTAAGTTACATGAGATTATACAAGCTGTAGTAGTCACAATAAAAACCTTGCAAATACAAGTTATACTCTGCAATTAATTTTATATTATAATTAAACTCTTAAATTCTTTAATCAAAGATTATAAAAAATTTTATTAAGTAACCTAAATTTGGACTTATAAGTAAACTTATAGCACTATGTTTACTCTTAGTACAAAAGTACCAGATATCTTAGATCTCAACTGTTTTTTTAAGAATCATGTAAGTTCTTATAGCATTACTATTTATAAAAAAGAACTCAGACAAGTAAGAGCTATTTCAAACAAATATAAATCTACTAAATGTATTACTATGGAACTTAGAACTTATTTAGCAACTTATTTTTTTCTTACTTCTATAACAACTACAATAATCAAGTACATGTATAGATTGTTTCATACTCTATTCATCACATAAAATAATAAAACATATGAACTCAACAGTAAAACTGATAAAACAACAACTAACAAATAAGCTAAAAAACTTTAATAAGCATTTATGAAATCTAAATCAAAAGTTTTACATTACTTACAACCATTATTTATACATACACTTGTCCCAAATACCAAATTCTAATAAACTGTAAAGTGACTAAAAACAACTACATATTACAAAATAAATCTATATTTTATCAAAAAATAGCATATTATAACAATTGCTTAGCTAAAATTTATAAAGAAATTATCTTAGCTAATCAACCCAAATTCTAAACTACTAAAAACTCTAAACAAGATCTATCTTCACAATATAAACTTTCAACTTAACAACTTACTACTTCTTTATTTGATCAAAACTCAAACAATTCTTTTGTCTCAGAACTCATATTTATTCTATTTAACTTTAAAGAAACAATTACTATTAACAATAATATGAATATTGACAGCTCTACTACATTATCAAAACTACAACAACAACCACAAACTCAACAAACTGAACAACAACAACCTTATATCAAATTCTACTACTTTTATATAAATAACAGTCTAACAAAAAACCATTTTAACAATCTTAATTGGCTTAGTCTTATAGTTAAGCAATAAGATTCAAACTTAACCTATAATATGATTTCTTAGCAAACTTTTCAATTACTAATAAAATACAAAATTATATAAAACTACAAACAGAAATATCCTAAAAACTTTTTAACTTTTTTAAAAAACATCTTTATAACTTCTATTCTAATAAAATTATAAAAAAGCAGTTAAAAACTAAGATGCACTTAAAGCAAGCTTTTATTTATTAATCAGACAAATAGCTAGTATTAGACCTTAATTTTCTTATTGACTTAATTTAATAGCATAACTCAGACAATAACAAAGCCACTACAATTTCATTCAATATTCTTAAAAAAACATTTAAAAAGCTTATTCTTATATTTACAACAGTTTTTTTTATCAAACTTAATTATTCAGAAATATTTGCCTTATCTGCTACTATTTTACCTATTCAAACTCATAATCAATTACAATTTTGCATCAATTTTGTCTGATTTCACTTATACCTCTCTGATAACTATTAAGCAATTAACTATATTAAATTTGCAGAAGATATTAAATTAAAACTCAAAATATTTAATATAACATCTAAGATTACTGAAGTTGATAAACAACATCAGTTTCACTTTATTAAAATAGATAATTATTTTAACATTAAACTTAATTTTAACCTTTCTAAAATCTTATTTCTTCAAAAATACAATAAACCATCCTTAAAAAATTCACTCAACCATTTTAGCAAATAGTTCAAAAAATTTTTTTCTATATATAGTTACTAGTTCTCTAATACTATCAACAAAACCAAAGTCCAAAACTACTTTAAGTATAAATTTAAATAATATTTTATTTCTCATCTCAAGAAGCTTTTACTTATTACCATTAAGTTTAAAAAACCAACTAGTCTTTATGAAAGATATAATGAAACCTTTAGACATGCCAATTATCATATACTTACCTGCACAGATCCCAAATATTCTTATCTTAAGCTGGTTATAACTAAAGATAAGAAAAAGAATCTAATAAAGAAAAAAAATCTAAAATTAAAATTAAATCCAGCAATACTTAAAAAACAAAGTCTAAATTACAACTTATATACAACTCAACCAAACTTATTAGTAATATATTTGACATATCATATAACACTTATTCAAAAAAAATTAAAGCTTAGAATAAACTTTTTCTTGATGCTTCAATATTCTATATCAAAAGAAAACATGAAGTCATATTTACTAAACAAATTTTTAATACAGTTTTAGATGAATTGGCAGCAAAAGCAGAAAATATACCTGTTCTGCTAATTTTGTTAGAACTAATTCAAAATGACAAGTCTTTTACTTTTATCAATATCTAACTATCTACTAAAATACTATTACAGAAAATCACAACATTAACAAAATAGACAAACAACAGACTATTAATTTTCTTATATCTAAACTTATTAATACTGACTTTCTTGCACATGTTATTACATACTTTGACTGTACTTACAATAAATCTCCCAACTATTTTGCAATAACCAAATTCTACAAAGAAAATGCATTATCAAAAGCTGAAACTATTTTACATGAAAAATTTAACATCAAATTTGAAATATCTACATCTATTGCAGAGTCACTCTTCTTAAAAAAAGAAGAACAGACTCATCTTTTTTAATAAATTTGTTTTCTACAAAATCTATAAATACAGCTACTATTCTATTAATTACATATTTACAGTAGTTAATAGAAAAAAATAATGTAAGTAGGCAAATAGTAAAGTTTATTTACATGAAAAGCTAAGATTATAACAGTCAGACCCAATGTACAAGGCAGACTTTGGTACTTGCATAGCTATAAGAGCTAAGCATATAGTGATCAACTCTGTAGAAAACAATCTCAAAAGATCATTCTTATCATCTTTAAGCTCTTATAATCTTCATATATTTATTAACAAATTTCTTTTTTATCACAACTTATTATTTTTTTCTTATAGCCAAACTATTTAATCTTTTATATAACATATTAACAAATATAACTACAATAACACTGTCTTTAGCATTACTTTTTCTGTTAGCAATACTTATCATAAAACTCATATATATCTTCTAAATAACTATATCTTATCTAATCATACTATTATTTATTTTTATCTTTTACAACCTTCCTCTCAGATTAAATTCTTCTAATTTTACATCTATTCTACCTGACTTATATCTTAACAGTTATACTATATTACAAGTATCTACATCTATACAACTTTTATATAACCTTTATTTAAATATTTGTATATATAATGTTAAAGGTTATAACACAGTAACTAAAGGAGAAACTTAGCAAAATTATTGTTTTTACAATAATATTCATGTCTTCTGTATTACTAAAACCAAAATTGCTAATAGCACTAACCTTCAATTTTACAACAACAACCTATTTACTTACTTCTGAGCCAACTCAAAAAGTTTAACAAAAAGTGCTACTATTATAATTCAAAAAAATTTACAGCCACATGTACACAACTGCCAAACATATCTTAGTAGAGCAATTGCTTTAGATCTTTTTTTTAAAAGTGAAATTAAACTTCGAATTATAGCTGTCTATCTCTTTTTTACTGATATACAAAAATGTAACAATATACAAAATACTGTTATTATATAGATCTAATAAGTTTTTTAATACAACCTTCACTTAATAATACTTGAAGACTTTAATATACATGATGATGTCTATAGCTTATCATTTAAATTCAAACTTATTAATTATTTATACTACTTTAATATGTTTGATTTTGATACATATGCTAACAACAAGCACTTTATATGATTAAATAATACTAATCATAATCATATTGACTATATCTGACTGAGCATTTAACATTCAATTCTTTTTTTCATATAAACTTAATGATAGCAATATCTTATCACTTAGTAATTACTTTATTTTTACATTTACATAAACTTTTACTAATGTATATAGCAAATCTTCATGTTTTTAAACTGGCATCAGTTGCAGAATCTTTAATTATAAAGTTATATTGACTAATAAATATACAGAATTCTTTGATCTTCTCTTTTACAACCTTAGTCTTCACAATATATTACTTAATAGCAATATTAATAAAAGCATTAAAACCACTTGGTATAAGATTGAACTTTTAATAATTAATACTGCAATACACTTTATTTCTAACAAAAAAACCTATAAACATAGCTACAATTATTAATATTCCTCTTACTCTATCTTACTCTACACATTATTTAAAGAGCTTGGCATTTAATAAAAGTTGTCTAAAACACCTACAATAACTTTAACATGAATATAATAAACTTTAGAATTAATACTATTAATAACAGATTCTATTGTGACCTTCAAACTTTTAATTCAAATGACTACTCTTAAATTTATGCATAGATTCAACATGAACAAGATATTTGGAAACAACTATATTATGCTTATTATACAGAAAACTCATTACTACTCTGTTAACAAATTCAGCAAGCAACTAAAAAAAGATGTAAAACACTTTCAATATATTATAAACAAGCTATTAACAATATAATTAATCAATACAAAGCTCCTATTTACTTTTCCAATATTAAACTTACTAACTAATTCATTACAGACTTCAAACTTATAAAACAGCATATACAATATTATTTTTACAACTGGACTGCATATCAACCAACTGACCAAGTACTGTTTGACAGCTTTTGGCATACATATTATTAACTATAAATATTCAATAGTACAACTTTCTTAACTTTTCTATAATGGAAAAAAAAGTTCTTCAAACCTTGTCAAAACTTTCTAATAGAAAAGCCTGTGAACCTACAGGCATCAGCTATAAAATGCTTAAACATGCAAACACTATTTGCATTAAAGTTATTATAGCTCTATTCAATTATTGCTTTAATTCAAATCAAATTTCTAAACAATAAAAAAATATCATAGAATTTATCTGATTCCAAAATATAATACATTTAATAATGATCTAAGTCTCACTTGTCCTATTAGTCTTATTGAACATATTTGAAAAGTTTATATAAAAATTATTACTATTAGAATTAGTATTATGTTTTCTTAATATCCAATACTTTTATTATATAATTATGTTGTCTTACCTAACAACAACATATCTATACTAATTTATATACTTAATAACCTTATCAAAGATGCATCATGCAACAACAAACCAATTTGGCTTTTATCTCAAGATATGAGTAAAGCATATAACTTAGTTAATCTTATTCTTTTTTAAAAATCATTACAACATTTTGCTCTCTCTAACTCTATAATAAATGCTATTACTAACATTCTTTATAATCTACAAAATCAAGTTATTACAAATCTTGAACTTACTTTATCATACCTTGTACACAATGGCATTAATCAAAGTGAAATCAATATTCTGCTTTTATAAAGAATCTACTATGATCTACTTATCTTATATATAATAACTTCAAAGGTTACACTATACAAGTTTCTTGGCTAACTAATCTAAAACATTAAATATACAACAAGCTTAGCTCATACTGCTTAGTTCTTACTTATATAAATAATATTCTTTAAATCACATTTTTATACAAAAACTATCACAAATTCTTTTTATAGCTGAATCATTCTTTAATATAGCTAATATACAAATTAACCCTTCTAAATCTGTACTTACAACTAACAACAAACAAACCAATTATCTTTTATCATATATAACAACCATCCTCTTAACCTTTATCTACCAAATGAATTATTTAAATTTCTTGAATGCTGGTTTATACTTAACAACAAACAAACCAAACAAACTAAACTTATTATAACAGAATCATTACATTTTGTTAAAATTACAAATACCAAACAAATTACTAATACATATGCACATTATATTATTAATACTGTTATTATTAGAATGGAATCCTATAGCCTAGTGGTCTAGACACTCCTCTTTCCACAAACAAGATCGATAGTTCAATCTCAGCTGGAGGCAACTCTGTATTCTACAGAAGCATATAAATGTACACGAAGCCCTGTGACTAAGTCCATGTGATTAGAAGATTAGTGTATAAGAAAGTTTCCAGAAAAAAGATTCCCAATATGGAAAGTTGGCGCTTAATGTGAGAGAAGTGATGAACATACCAGAAATGAAGAGAAGGTGCACTAGCAGGTAATATGGTAAACATAAAAGAAAACTATAGAAAAGGAATGAACCTACTAAAATTCGAACACTTCTGACACCAAACTGGTTCTAGTAAATACAGGATCTACTAAAATTGGATAAATCTAAGAGGTAATCTTGGTACCATACTTAGTAAGTTTGCATCAAGAGTAAATTCGAGAAACTATAGATATCTGGTAATATCCAATAAGGTGGTACCTTGATATAAATAGTAATTAGATAGCCCTAATCTGATATGTCTATATGGTAATAGAAGCATTGCATATATGCAATAGGATTGAAATCAGAAAGTTTAAATAGGAAATTCACAGGCAGATCTTAGGTATAACAGCTAGTAGGTAACTCTTGGGTAGAATCCTTAATTAAATAATAACTAAAGTTATACATGTAACTAGTTGTATTTTTATTGATAGACTTTGTATATACTTGAATAATAATATATTATCCAATAAAGACAGGCAGGCAAGATTGTTGCTTTAAAAAAAAAAAAATACTGTTATTATTCCTACAATCAAATACTATCTTTATAACATTGTTCTTAACCAATATATATGTAACAAAATTCTTACAAGCCATATAGGACTTGTCAAAAGCAAAGCCAAACTCAGTTGTATAATTCTTACTAGTATATTACTTTACTTCTAGCTATATAATATCTATAATATATAGGATATTCAACTACAACACCATATTACAAAATTTACCAAAAGACTTAATTTTTTTGATCTATTAGAAATAAGTACTTGCATTAGACTTTAGCAACTTTAGAACAACTTGTGGTCATTTACTAGTATTCTGATATATAACAATTCTATAATTAATGAGCCTAACAAACATACTGTTAACTTTAAAATTATTCAACTTTTTAAACATCTTGGTATTACATTTGCATCTAATTCATTATACAATATCCTATACATCATTCAAGAAAGATCTATTTTACTTAAATTATTACTTTTATTATATTCAAAATAATTAATATTTAAAAAACAACTTAAATACTATTGCATTCTTTACTTAGATCAACTAACTACATTTGACAACTCATATTTTTTAGATTAAAAACACATATCTATATATATAAACAAAATTCCTAAAAGCAAACAACCACTTTGGTTTAATTATTTAGAAGATCAAACTACAAGCTATTTATATAATTACACTTTCTATCAATATTTACACTTACCTAATATAAACTATTATAATTATTTAACTAGATACTTTTTTTTATAAAAAATCTATAGCTTATTACAATGCTTAATGATTAAATCATTACTGGCAAAGCCAAAAGACAACCCTTTTCTTTAGAAACTATTTTTATTACTTAATAGCAATGCTATATAGAACAACAATTTATTCATCTATATTCACTTCTATTTATTTAATCACAAGTATGTCCAGGTTGCTCTCTCAATTTTTAATAAATATATAATTAATATTTCTATCAATCTTTCTTCTAGATTTTTTAGTTAAATTAATACATGCAACAAAACTCTTAACTTCAATGCTAATTATTTTGATTTTATATATTCTATTACAATTTTACATCTTATTTAAATTTTTAGCCTTCCTAATATCAACATTACAACATACTTAATTCTAACTATATTTGAACCCAGTACTTAAACAAACAGCCTTCAACAAATCACTAACTACAATGCATAATTATTAGAACTTTATTTTTATACAGATGGCTTAGTTATTAATCTAGGTATCATACAATGCTCTATAGGCATCAGATGTGCCCAAATTTTAAACAATAATATATTGCATACCTTTCAAGCTCAAACAAAATACTAGCCTTGCTCATTTAAGTCTAAGCTTATTGCTATCTTATTAGTCCTTATTATTGCTTCTAGAAACTGTATTATATATATATATACTAACTCATGATCTGTAATTTCCAAATATTACAGTCTAACAAACTTAACTTATACTCTATACTATACACATACATCATACTTTTTATTATAGAATATACTTATTAACTTTGTCAAATTATACAATATTTATATTATTTTTTACAAAGTTACTGCTTACCAAAATGATCAATATAACAATTTTGCAGATCAACTTATATGCAGTTATTACAACTTGCCATATTTTACCTTTATGTCTTATAATATTTACAACTTTGTATATACAATATATCATATACATATTTATGTATTATAAATCACACAAAACTGTTTTCAAAAATAATACAAAATTCTTAACTAAGTTAATTGGCAAGCTACTTGGCTATACATTAATAACAATCAAAAAATCTCAAACTTCTTATACAGCTTTCAGTTCTCTATTCTTAAATTTTTTAAAATCAAAATTCTACTAGATGATCTTTCTACTTTATACATTTTACACAAATAATTTCACTCATACTTATCTATCTATCACCAATATTATCAAATTAGTTCTCATCTTTATTGGACAACTTGTTCATCTTATCAATTGCTATACAGCCTTATAGACATTTTATTATAATATACTTTAAACACTAAAACATTTAATACTATTTTAAATACTATAACTAATTTATATAACCAAATTAAGCTGTTGAGTAGTATGACTATTTACAGTATATTAGATTTACCTTCATTATTTCAACTCTAACAGGTTTAATACCAAATGAACTTATTGATATTATTACAAGTATATTATTCAAAAAAGTAGTTACAACACTTGTTATCAAGTTTCTACTTTATCTTAATTAACAAATTTATCATAAAATCTGAATTCCATATTGTATTTCAAGATCTACAACTCAAACTCCTAAATATAACACATTTTCAAATGCTTTTTTTTTTTTTGGTATTAAGGTAAGGCCTTGCTTATATCTTTATTAATAATTTTAACTGTATATTTTAGTACAGAAG